>JAHPZR010056049.1:20000-40000 GCA_019787425.1 Platygyra sinensis | reverse complement strand
CTGCTCTTTTACAAAACAAGATCTGACTTTTAAACAAGAACATCTTGTGAGTTTCTGTTTCGTTCTGTGAAATGAACCAAAGCTTTGACAGTTAACTCTTGTTTTCAGTGCTTTTTACAGGCTTTATCTGGAAATAACCTTATTTTGCACCAAACCCAGTGGACAAATTTTGTGTCACGTGACAGTACACAAATACTACGATTTTTTTGGTTCATTGCATCACGACACTATTGGTCTTTGATTACCCCGAGTTTCAGCAATTTCTCTAAAGTAAAAATGTTGGCGTGAAGTCAGTTGCTACAAAAGTAGACTTTTGAAAAAAATGCACCTTAAGTTTCTTACACGATGGATTAAGCATTCAACAAGCCAGGAAGTTGGGGAAAGGGGCATGTTTGCGGGTTGCATGTTAGAGGAGTGTAATGATCAGTGTTGTATTTTGTAAAAAGTTACGGCAGTTGTAGAAAATATTACCTTTCATAAGGGAAATGAATGAGCCTGTGATCATGATTCAGACAGGACTTTTCACAAGTGATTACAATTATCCCGTTGTGCATGTCTTAACAGCTTTTCTACAAAGTATCGTTCATATTTGTTGACTGATCTACATTTGTGGTCACTTTCTGACGGTAATCAACTGTCGCTATGGCCGTTGCTACATAAAAAATTTATACCACTATGTACTTTCCATGAATTTTACACACATCTAGAGGCAAATTAAGCAAGATCGTTCCAAAACACTTTTTACAAACTTGTGCTCAATACTTTAAATATTATGTTTTTTGGAAAATTTTACTTTTGATGACCGTTGTCATTTTTCAGCCTATCAAGCCACCTTAATAGATAAACAAGTTATTTCTTCTCAAAGTTTCCATGTACGTATTTAATGAGAATATAAAGATCATTTTCCAAGTGCCCGGTTTGAGTAGTCTCACTGTAATGGAGGATTTTCTCTCTTAGAAAAACAAAATAAACAGATCCCCAAAAGAAACAGACAGCACTACATGACACTCACTGCTTGGCTGCGGGCAAACTCAATTTCTTTCTCGATGCACAGCATTCTGATATCATGGCTTTTCTTGCCCACTTCTTGACCCTGTTATAAAAGGATCAGAAATTAAGCAAAAAAATTCCGCTAATAAATAAATGTGGCATGGTAAGAGCACTAAACAATGGATCAAGCCCTGACGGAGCTGGAATCAAGCCCTGACTGAGATCTTTACGTTGCGATCTTGGGATTAAAGGGCTCAGTCACGGTATTTTGAGTTATTTTGAGCATCGACAAAATTACCGTTAAATTGAAGGAAACCTGAAAATAATACTTTATAAAGATAGAAAAACATCAAAGAGATAATAATAAATCATAAAGGAACAAGGATGGTTAAGGATGGCGAAGATTGACATGGATTGCAAACAATGAATTTGAAAAATTTAGCTAAACTTTTCAAATCGTTTAACCCCTTGAGCCCCTTTAACTCTCCTCCTGTTGCAAAATGGCAAAATCCATTAATAAATAGAATTTATACTTAATCAAAGTCCAAAATCTTTCCTCTATTCTGCCAACAATGTCTTTTTATTTACCTGTAATTTAATTACAGGTTACCACACTCATTGCTCGTGAATTATCGGGATTTACCTGCACTCATTCACTAACAATGAACTTGATATAATTCAATACTGCACTCGGTGGCCTCGTGCGGTATTGAAAATTTCGAGTTTATTGTTAGTGAACGAGTGCAGGTAAATCCTGATAACTCATGAACAATGAGTGCGTTGACATTGTTATTATTCAAATTGAATACACTGCAAACAAAAATTGTCAAACTTTGAGTGAGCCGAAGCTATAGTGGTGTAATGACAGTGGTGGTCGAAATTTACCGTATTTACCCGTGTATAAGCCGCACCCCGAGTTTCAGAGCAAGATTTCTGGAAAAAAATATTTTCTACCGCAAAAATCACAGTCTGTGAAGCTGGGGTTACGAACTTTTCTTACGGCTTTTCGGCGAAGAAAACGGATATTTTCAGCGGGAAAAACATTTCAAAAATGCTCCGCGACAAGTTCAAGCTCGTAATATTGTCATAATACGTGTTTATATTACGTTTTCTTTACTATTTGAGATTGTTTTGTTTAGGTTTTAAACGAAGTTTTCTACTTTGACGATCGTACAACATCGCACGTGGACGAAGGTTTGCAACCAAGCCTTCAAATTTGATTGTTTTTTCCACATATGCAAATTAGAAAAGCTTAAATAGTGTTTCCATAGATAAGCGGCACCCCCACTTAGGGAGCAATTTTTCCACGAAAAAAATGTGGCTTATTCACGGGTAATTAGGTACACCACGGCTATTACCCCACGATAATGACGTCAAGGTTGTTTCGTCACAACTCAGTGTCACGTGGTACGAATCAACCAATCAGAAAATCGGAATTCATACAGTGTATGAAATTTGATAATAAACTGAATTAGCAAATCACACTCAAGGAAAAAAGAAGCTTACCTGGAATACAATGATGTCATAGGCCAGGTATCGTGGATGAACTTTATCATTTTCCTTATCAAGAACCATTTCCTTCAAAATGAACAACAACAACAACAACAAAACATTAACTTACACCAGTAAACAATATTACCTAATTATCAAATTTATAAAGAATGCAAGCCGTTTCTACTTTTCTTTAAAATATATATAGGACCCTGCGCGCGCTCTGATTGGTCAAAAACCCATGTTTTATCAGAGTATAAAAAAGAAAAAGTGTGTTACATTGTTTTGCGCGTGTAAAATCCTGGCTGCGGCTGCGGCTGCGGCTGCGGCTGCGCGCGGCTCGTGTTTTCTACATTTCCCTCGTGTTCTCAAATGACTATCATGTTTTATCACAGTGTAATACACCGCTTAGTCTTCTTTATTTGTTAATTACACTGTGTAACATGCTGGAAGGAGGTACAAAGGTCTTGTGCTTGCTTACTGCATTGGATTCAGAGATGAGTGGTACAGGTTGGAGTTAACTGTTCTGAGTTAATTGTGTATATTGTTATCGTGTCATTGTGTGTTATTGCGTTCTTAGACAAGACACTTTACTCTCCAGTGCCTCTCTCCACTATAAATGGCTCCCTGTCAATTTTATACTTGGGGATAACTCCACTGTGGAACACCCCTCCCCTTGTAAAAATGCTCCTCCTTGCATAACAGTCATTACCATGCTTGTGGCTACCTTATCACTCAAGTCAAACTCAATACTACCCTTTATTATTTCTCAATTGGATGAAGACTTTCTAAAAGTCCTTTCCAAGAATTCTTCCCTTGCCTGTTGGTTTTGCCTAACATCGATGGTGCTTACAACTTTGTCACTCAAAGATTACCCTCTAGTTTCACTCGAGGGAGATGAATAAGGAGAGCATTAAGCCAAGGTTTACTTGCAGCAAATCTAAAAAAATAGGACGTTAACAAGCTCTTACCCCATCAATCAAAGTGTCATAGATGTGCTCTTTAAGGATTTTACGCTGAGGAAAGTGAAACTGTGGTGCAGCAAACACATTGTTGTCTCTGTCAATTAAGTATATTTCTTGTTCCCTTAAAATAAGCAACATATATCTGCAAAGAAAAGAACAAACACAGTGAACTCTCTTAAGTGGAGTAAAGGGAGGTCTGTCTATACCAATGCCTCAGGGAAGCTTTTTCAGTTTTGGCAAGAGATTTTCTTTCAACATATATCTTTTCTTGCACACATCAAGTAGCCATGCAGAGAAAATGTAACAAGGTCATGAACAAAGGGACATCCTAGGAATCTCTCATATGAAATGATCAGGGTCGCTCATCGCCTCGCTTGGGGGTTTAAATCAAGGATTCTGATCTCTCTTTTAGGGTGCACTCAAAGAGATTACCGGTATATAATATATAGATTTAGGCCAGCCTAAAAGCGTAGCTCCTTGGTCAGGTTGTTAAGAACCCGATTACGCTACCCCAGGAAAAGGTTTTCTGTTTCTGGTGAGGTTTTCTGTTTTGAGTTTTATAAACACAAAACAAAGCAGCAAAAAACATTTGTTTATGTATAGAAGAAAAAATTATAATATTCGAATAAATTTTAATCCTGGACTAGCGTTCCCCTTCTTCTGAACAATCTTGCCCTATTTTCAACAGGTTAGCCTGACATGAGCCCGCAATCCAATAGAAAACCAGCACTTGGTCAGCAGTCAACTTCGAAAAACACGCGACCTTGATGAGTTGTAGACTTGAGCCTGCGATATGGTCACGTGATACTGGTGAGCAGATACCTTGTTTTGACAGGTGTCAATTGATCATAACATGGATGTCCAACATCAAAGAAGTACACAGTAAATTAAGGCTGCATGTCTCTCTATCAACCTGTTATTGGTATTTGGAGTATGGCCGCCATGTTGCACGACTCCAAACTACTCCACCGTTGCCGTCGCCGCCGCCATCGTGCATACACACCCATTAGCAAAACCGCTGCCCATGATAACCATGAGAAAATCAATTCATGGGTTTTTTTCCCTATATGGTTATGAGGTTCCACTTGAGAGCTCCGCTATTAATATAATAAAAAATTCTCTCATTGTGTAGTCTACTAAGTGCAGGCTCCTTTCCCCAACTTTGCTGAACGGCAGCTGGAAATGGAGCCTATTCTGTTTTAAGTGGTATCTTTTATGGGTCAAATAAACCTTGAGCCACGCCCGAGGAAGACGTAACATAGTGATTAACCAACAAATTCTCAAAACTGGCCGTAAAATAGTCTATTACAATCAATAAGAAGAATCTAGATTTTTATCAGTAGATAGACCAACCTGACACCATCTGCTTTCCAGCTTACTCTGTAAGGTTTCTCATGAAGCAGTTTAATGTTCTGGACATCCATTGAGACTGGCTGGCCTCCTGGAAACCCACCACTGCAAGATAAGAATGAAAGCTATTGTCTATGAGCAGTACTTTCATGTAGTGATCTTTACTATGTTGTACAAGGTGGTTCTAACTTTCAAGTCTGTGGATGAAACCCTAGTGTGTGACCATTCAAATGAAAGCTATTGAGCAGTTCGTTCATGTGGTACTGTTTATTATGCTGTACAAGGTGGTTCTAACTTTCAAGTCTGTGGATGAAACCCTGACGTGTGACCATTCAAATGAAAGCTATTGAGCAGTACTTTCACGTGGTAATGTTTACTATGTTGTACAGGGTACATGTAGTTCTAACTTTTGAGCCTGTGGATGAAACCCTAGTGTGTAACCATTCAAATGAAAGCTCCTGAGCAGTACGTTTGTATGGTTTACTATGCTGAACATGGTGTTTCTTTTAAGTCTGTGAATGAAATACTAGTGTATGACCATTCATTCACAAATGAAAGCTATTTATTAATAAGTAAGCAGTCCCAGTATGTGACTATTCAGATGAAACACAGCTCTCGAGCAGTACTTTCCTGTGATACTGTTTATTATGCTGTACAACGGGGTCCTAACTTTTAAGTCTCTGGATGAAACCTTAAGAGTAACCATTCAAATGAAAGTATAGAGCAGACCCTAAATTGTTCAAAGGGTGGCTAACATCTACTTTTTCAATGGGCAGTGTCTCACTGCAAATTGATTTTAAAAACAGTTTCAGGGAATAGGGCCTTATTTTCAAAAAACTGTAGACTGAGAAAAAAATCCTAACCACTTTGTTTTCCTACTTTTACACAACTTTCACAACAAAGCTGACCTTTCCCATGAGCACAGTTTTGGTGACGAGATGTCTTGGATTTACTTCACCTAAGAGTGAAGTAAATCCAAGACATCTGTCACCAAAACTGTGCTCATGGGAAAGGTCAGCTTTGTTGTGAAAGTTGTGTAAAAGTAGGAAAACAAAGTGGTTAGGATTTTTTTCTCAGTCTACAGTTTTTTGAAAATAAGGCCCTATTCCCTGAAACTGTTTTTAAAATCAATTTGCAGTGAGACACTGCCCATTGAAAAAGTAGATGTTAGCCACCCTTTGAACAATTTAGGGTCTGCTCTATACTTTCATTTGAATGGTTACTCTTAAGGTTTCATCCAGAGACTTAAAAGTTAGGACCCCGTTGTACAGCATAATAAACAGTATCACAGGAAAGTACTGCTCGAGAGCTGTGTTTCATCTGAATAGTCACATACTGGGACTGCTTACTTATTAATAAATAGCTTTCATTTGTGAATGAATGGTCATACACTAGTATTTCATTCACAGACTTAAAAGAAACACCATGTTCAGCATAGTAAACCATACAAACGTACTGCTCAGGAGCTTTCATTTGAATGGTTACACACTAGGGTTTCATCCACAGGCTCAAAAGTTAGAACTACATGTACCCTGTACAACATAGTAAACATTACCACGTGAAAGTACTGCTCAATAGCTTTCATTTGAATGGTCACACGTCAGGGTTTCATCCACAGACTTGAAAGTTAGAACCACCTTGTACAGCATAATAAACAGTACCACATGAACGAACTGCTCAATAGCTTTCATTTGAATGGTCACACACTAGGGTTTCATCCACAGACTTGAAAGTTAGAACCACCTTGTACAACATAGTAAAGATCACTACATGAAAGTACTGCTCATAGACAATAGCTTTCATTCTTATCTTGCAGTGGTGGGTTTCCAGGAGGCCAGCCAGTCTCAATGGATGTCCAGAACATTAAACTGCTTCATGAGAAACCTTACAGAGTAAGCTGGAAAGCAGATGGTGTCAGGTTGGTCTATCTACTGATAAAAATCTAGATTCTTCTTATTGATTGTAATAGACTATTTTACGGCCAGTTTTGAGAATTTGTTGGTTAATCACTATGTTACGTCTTCCTCGGGCGTGGCTCAAGGTTTATTTGACCCATAAAAGATACCACTTAAAACAGAATAGGCTCCATTTCCAGCTGCCGTTCAGCAAAGTTGGGGAAAGGAGCCTGCACTTAGTAGACTACACAATGAGAGAATTTTTTATTATATTAATAGCGGAGCTCTCAAGTGGAACCTCATAACCATATAGGGAAAAAAACCCATGAATTGATTTTCTCATGGTTATCATGGGCAGCGGTTTTGCTAATGGGTGTGTATGCACGATGGCGGCGGCGACGGCAACGGTGGAGTAGTTTGGAGTCGTGCAACATGGCGGCCATACTCCAAATACCAATAACAGGTTGATAGAGAGACATGCAGCCTTAATTTACTGTGTACTTCTTTGATGTTGGACATCCATGTTATGATCAATTGACACCTGTCAAAACAAGGTATCTGCTCACCAGTATCACGTGACCATATCGCAGGCTCAAGTCTACAACTCATCAAGGTCGCGTGTTTTTCGAAGTTGACTGCTGACCAAGTGCTGGTTTTCTATTGGATTGCGGGCTCATGTCAGGCTAACCTGTTGAAAATAGGGCAAGATTGTTCAGAAGAAGGGGAACGCTAGTCCAGGATTAAAATTTATTCGAATATTATAATTTTTTCTTCTATACATAAACAAATGTTTTTTGCTGCTTTGTTTTGTGTTTATAAAACTCAAAACAGAAAACCTCACCAGAAACAGAAAACCTTTTCCTGGGGTAGCGTAATCGGGTTCTTAACAACCTGACCAAGGAGCTACGCTTTTAGGCTGGCCTAAATCTATATATTATATACCGGTAATCTCTTTGAGTGCACCCTAAAAGAGAGATCAGAATCCTTGATTTAAACCCCCAAGCGAGGCGATGAGCGACCCTGATCATTTCATATGAGAGATTCCTAGGATGTCCCTTTGTTCATGACCTTGTTACATTTTCTCTGCATGGCTACTTGATGTGTGCAAGAAAAGATATATGTTGAAAGAAAATCTCTTGCCAAAACTGAAAAAGCTTCCCTGAGGCATTGGTATAGACAGACCTCCCTTTACTCCACTTAAGAGAGTTCACTGTGTTTGTTCTTTTCTTTGCAGATATATGTTGCTTATTTTAAGGGAACAAGAAATATACTTAATTGACAGAGACAACAATGTGTTTGCTGCACCACAGTTTCACTTTCCTCAGCGTAAAATCCTTAAAGAGCACATCTATGACACTTTGATTGATGGGGTAAGAGCTTGTTAACGTCCTATTTTTTTAGATTTGCTGCAAGTAAACCTTGGCTTAATGCTCTCCTTATTCATCTCCCTCGAGTGAAACTAGAGGGTAATCTTTGAGTGACAAAGTTGTAAGCACCATCGATGTTAGGCAAAACCAACAGGCAAGGGAAGAATTCTTGGAAAGGACTTTTAGAAAGTCTTCATCCAATTGAGAAATAATAAAGGGTAGTATTGAGTTTGACTTGAGTGATAAGGTAGCCACAAGCATGGTAATGACTGTTATGCAAGGAGGAGCATTTTTACAAGGGGAGGGGTGTTCCACAGTGGAGTTATCCCCAAGTATAAAATTGACAGGGAGCCATTTATAGTGGAGAGAGGCACTGGAGAGTAAAGTGTCTTGTCTAAGAACGCAATAACACACAATGACACGATAACAATATACACAATTAACTCAGAACAGTTAACTCCAACCTGTACCACTCATCTCTGAATCCAATGCAGTAAGCAAGCACAAGACCTTTGTACCTCCTTCCAGCATGTTACACAGTGTAATTAACAAATAAAGAAGACTAAGCGGTGTATTACACTGTGATAAAACATGATAGTCATTTGAGAACACGAGGGAAATGTAGAAAACACGAGCCGCGCGCAGCCGCAGCCGCAGCCGCAGCCGCAGCCAGGATTTTACACGCGCAAAACAATGTAACACACTTTTTCTTTTTTATACTCTGATAAAACATGGGTTTTTGACCAATCAGAGCGCGCGCAGGGTCCTATATATATTTTAAAGAAAAGTAGAAACGGCTTGCATTCTTTATAAATTTGATAATTAGGTAATATTGTTTACTGGTGTAAGTTAATGTTTTGTTGTTGTTGTTGTTGTTCATTTTGAAGGAAATGGTTCTTGATAAGGAAAATGATAAAGTTCATCCACGATACCTGTTTCTTTTTGGGGATCTTTTTATTTTGTTTTTAAGAGAGAAAATCCTTCCATTACAGTGAGACTACTCACCGGGCACTTGGAAATGTCTTTTATTCTCTAATTAAATACGTGCATGGCTTGATGCTGAAAAATGACAACGGTCATCAAAAGTAAAATTTTCCAAAAACATAATTTGGATTTTAAAGTATTGAGCACTTGTAAAAGTGTTTTGGAACGATCTTGCTTAGATTTGCCTCTAGATGAGTGGAAAATTCATGGAAAGTACATAGTGGTATAAATTTTTTATGTAGCAACGGGCATAGCGACGGTTGGTACCGTGTCAGAAAGTTACTCACAAAATATGTAGGATCAGTCAACAAATATGACGGTACTTTGTAGACAAGCTGGGAATACTGCCCAACGGGATAATTGAATCACCTGTGGAAAAGTCCTGTCTGATCATCATCACAGCTCTATTCATTTCCCCTTATGAAAGGTAATATTTTCTACACTACTGCCGTAACTTTTTACAAAATACAAAACTGACCATTACATTCCTCTACATGCAACCCGCAACATGGCCGTTTTCCCCAACTTTCCTGGCTTGTTGAATGCTTAATCCATCGTGTAAGAAACTTAAGGTGCATTTTTTTCAAAGGCCTACTTTTGTAGCAACTGACTTCACGCCAAATTTTTACTTTAGAGAAACTGGCTGAAACTCGGGGTAATCACAAGCCCAATATGTGTCGTGATGCAATGAACCAAAAAAATCGGTATATTTATGTACTTCACGTGACGAACCACAAATTTGTCCATGGGTTTGGGCAAAATAAGGTGATTTCCAGATAAAGCCTGTAAAAGCACTGAAAACCAAGAGTTAACTGTCAAAGCTTTGGTTCATTTCACAGACGGTTACAGAAACTCCACAAATGTTATTGTTTAAAAGTCAGATCTTGTTTTTGTAAAAGAAGCAGGAACTCTAAAGGGTGTGTCTGGTTGCCATAGCACCCTTTTGAGTTAAAGAAACTTTTTTTAAAAGTTAAAAATTTATCTTTTCTTTGTGAGTGCAATCGTACACAATTGATCTTTCTTCGCCGTATTTAAACAAAACTTTCTGGTCCTGTGTACCTATCGAGCCATCTTAGTCAAATAAAACATAGAAACTGAGAAAAATCTGAAGATGTTTCGTTGTTGTTTTCTCAGGCTCGCAAGACTACTGGGACAAGTCAAGGATCCGTGTTAGTATAGAGCACAAGAAATTCTTTCCAGTGTAAAAACAGAATGTTAAGAAACTTTCATAGTTGATTGTCTTTGGGACGGTAGTGGAGAAGTGACCATAAACCTATATCAATAAATAAATTTCAATGGAGTTAGAGAGAAGCCACATCGTTTTTAACTGGTTTTCATGCAGGTCCTCCGCTAGCAGCCGGAGCAAAGCGTGAAGGCAATCGCTCTCACCACTGCGCCATCACTGCTCTCACCAACAATCTTTTTTTTCAAAATGTTGGCATCATGGCACCCATAAATGCTTAATCGAAAGATTGGCGGACGATCAACAAGTCTTATTGTAATTTTGATTATATTTCACTTTCTCTTGTTGTTTTGTTTTTAAGGTTTAGAAGCTGAGTCCTAAACTAAGCCATGAAAATGAACGGTTTGATATTCACCCCGGCAGAAGAGGTAGATTACAGAAACTCAACACATACTTAAATGTCCTTATTGTTCAATACAAGATGTTCCAACATCCGCACTAAAAAGAATACATCAGTTTATTTGTTGACATTTTCACGCTTTGGCGTCGCTTAAACTTTGGAAGTCCCTTCTAGATTCTGTGAATGAAACTCTACATTAATTACAACTGTTTCAACTATGTTGATCCAGCTTGCTACCTGTCCCCGGCGCTTGTTTGTCCGTCCTTTAGATTTTACAAGGTCTCCCTGAATTCAGTTCTCGACGATCGTTTCTTTCTGGACTTCAGTTGCAAGTCTTTTCGTCCACATGCCAAATTTTGAAGTTGTTAAAATCCTTTTTCTTTTGCCCTCGCCAAACAAGGCCACACCCATGACATTATATTTAAAAAACCTCACGTATGTCCAACCCCAGAACTCTAGACTTTTCACGTAAAACTAAATTCTTACTACCATTGCTGCTGACTGGAAACTGAAATCTTATAATACCCCTGACAAAAATGCCCGTTTATACTACCTAGGAAATAAATAATGGGTTATGACCAGGTTTGTTCGGCCAAGATGGCTGGATATTGGCCAAGTTCTTTTTTGCGTGTTTATGGACCGAGACGAAGCCATATAATAAATCCTTTATTGACCAAGTTTGTTCGCTCAAGATGGCTGGATATTTGCCAAGTTCTTGTTCGGGATAAAGCGGGTAGTCCCGAGCGGGCAAGATGTTTCCATCTTGCCCGCTCGAGTGGCCAATCACAGCGCGCGATTTGGGTGATCTTGCCCGCTGGCAGAGCTAATAAAGTTGTCAATACCCAAGCATGATGGCACGTTCGCACGTTCGCGCCTTCCCTTCAAGATGTTGGTGAGCTGGTGTTTCTTGGCAATAAAATTTCACCAACTTTCATAAATTTTATAAACTAGGTCATTTAACTTTCGCAATCAAGACTTCAAGAGCGAGGCGACAAAAAACGAAGAAACAAATGTTCATATTGTCTGATTTTATTGAATTATGAGCACGTTCTGAACTTTTTCCGAGTGATAGGGATCACATCTAGTTACACATGACCTGCATCGGCCTTGAATTTTCCTGGCAAGAAAATTTCCTCAACTTAAGAGCCACCTTAATATTTCGAAAATTTAAGGTGGCCCTGAACCCCACCTAAAAATTTTTTTTTAAACTTTGCCAAAAATTGCGTCGTACTGTGCTGATCAAATGTTGACATTATAAAAAAATCACCGTGCCGTTTCTGAATTATATGCCCCTAAAACTGTAATTAAAGGTGTTGTTAGCGGGTCATACTGTTGCTATGGTAACCTATTGTGCTGCGAAAATGATAACAACGTGTTCACCAATGGTTGGGCAGTTTTTTGATACTATGATTGTAGCATCAAGTGATAAAGAGTGGTTATAACGACCCATCAAAATCTAAGTGCTGGAAAGTGTTTTGAGCCACCTTAAACCAATCAAGAGTTTTTCCTTGAATTCCGCACGGATTCATTTTATTTCATTCATCTTATTCAACAGCGTCTAATGCCTTTTTTAAAGTCAAGAAACACTACGGCATTTACGTAGCCGCGATCGATATTAAACGCCCAACTGTCAATGACTCCTGCTCCTAGAAGAGCAGTAAAAATTAAGTGTAAAGACCGCAATCCAGATTGCTGTCTAGAGATGATTTCTGTTGATTCGATTTCGTAACTTTCTGTAATTGGCCCAATCTAGAGGATTCTTTGTTCTTATTGCTTTCCTGTAAGGACCTCTTTAAGCAGCATCGGCGACAGCGCATAGCTTCCTTTAAAGTAGAATTAATCCCGGATGCACATGCGTCTAGTTCGAAATGGAGCACGTGAGTTAACAATGCGCAAAAATTTAGTTTTCCAGTTAGACTATGCCAAATTTGGATCCTGAGATTTATCTGAAGACCACATCGTTGAGAGATTTCATTTCGAAAACTTTCGCGATCAAAATTTTGACAATTTCTGTAGGAGATGGAAGAGTGTCCCTTAGATGGTAAATCATGAGATAGTTTTCACAAACCACAGACGAGAGTCTGATCGCTGATAACAATATGGGAGACTCTAGAACAGGTTACCCCGTCAATATAATTTGTATAGATCAAATCAATTAATGTAGATGAGGACTCTGTAACACGAGTTGGTTCGTTTATTAGTTTTTTTGAGCCCTTATAAATCCGAAATCTCTAGTTAATGGCGAGTGTTTACATCAGGTGTAAGAGAGGCCAAGCAGGCCTCCTTCAAAGATAGGGACAGACCATTATTTTTTCAGGGTGTGGGAGGTTTGGGCAAATTTCTGGGACATGAAATTTTTTCTCAAATTTAGTGAGAAAAAAGCTGATGCAAGGATTTTTTAACCGGGTCCTGTTTCAACTAACAAAACAGGACCTGGATATTAAAAAGCACTCGCTCAGTGTTTTTTGTCCGTGGCTCCCTTTGCACGATCATTATTTTTCAGCAGTTTAGGCTGTGTAGGGATTTTTTTTTGGAAATTGATCATAACGCCCCACCCACAGCCCCCTAAAAAGAGTTCGTCCCTTACGTAGACTTAACGCTTCTCCTCTTTGGCAGATCACATTATCTTATGGTGGAGAGATATTAAGTAGACCCACTGTTTGTACCGTAAAGCTCTAGTTGTAAGCCCTCTTCATAACATGTCTAGGGTTGGCAAGCAGAAAACGCTGTGTTACTGTGATGTCCATTCAGTGAATCAAGTTTAACTGCATAAAGAATTGCCGTTTTGGGCAACCTCGTTCCCAGGGCCTTTTCTGCAAGTCGAAGTTGGGGAAAAGGCCCTGGGCACTAGGTTGCGTTTTGAGAAGCCGAGGTATGCTTGAGCTTCGGGGGCGTACGAGGGGAGCGGGTGGGGGGTTACCGAAATATTTTTCGAGTTTGATTGGCAGATAAGTCTATGGGAGTGTGGGCTCACAACCGAGATTTACGGTATTGTTAGTCATACGGTGTACAATGTATTTACAAATTATTCGTCTTTGTTTTTTGGTCCAATTATCGACCACCAGGAGCGACTAATTTTTGCCTTCTCTTTACCTTTTTACAACAAATCCAACAAGAGGGTTAAGAGAACACCGCTCGTGATAATTTCAGGGAAATAACCATGAGGGAAATGTTCAAAATATTTAAAAATAACAGAAGGATGATTATTCCAAGTACAGAAGTACAGCGGTTTGTGCTATAAAAAGCTTGCGTCGACAAACTAATGTTCGGCTTATCTTCGGTAATCCCTGTCGGTTTCATTCGGCTTCCACGAAGACCTCGTCGGAGACGCTGAAGCCGCGCGTCGGTTCTCCTCTGGCTTGTACGAAAGACTTGATCGAAGAGGACGACATATTTACCTACAGCTTTTCCAGTGCGAAGCGTTGAAATACTTCGGTAGAAAGCAGATTTTTCAAGCTGGACGAACTAATTTTAACTTGCTTCTGTCGCTTTCAGAATGCTATTATCTCAGTGACCCAACATGGCTATCCAAACCGTTCAACAAATTGGTTAAACTGTTAAGCTTATATTTACACCGCAGAGTGACTCGTAGAGGCGACATTATGGTCCCTGGGTCGATTGGAATTGTAGCGGTATTTCTCTACCACTTCCAGAAGCCATTTCTTTGTTACTGGTTGTTGGATGCTTTTACACACGCCTGAAATATTAAAGATAAAGCGCACTTAAATCGCATGACATGTTTGCAACTAAAGGAATTGGGCCTGACTTTGAAAGATACTGCTAAACATTTGTAACTTGTACGACTGCTTTTTGTCGCAGAAAGAATGGCCGTTTTCACTCTAGAGGACGGACAAATCGTCTGGCATTTGTCCGTCTGATGAGAATTTATGTCGACTTCTTCGTCTCGACGGGCAAATCGTCTTGGAAAAAAATCGTCTTTCCAGACGGCTAAATATTAGACGACTTGTTCGTCGAAAAATCTGTTCGTCCCGTTTGCACATCAGACGATTTGTTCGTCCTCAAATGTGAAAACGGCCAATGCTTATCATGCTAACGCTAATGTTTGCTGCAATTATGATTTGTTCTTCAACCACTAAGGGCCAACCCTAGTGCACTGCTGTGCACATATACGAAGTTATCGCCATTATCGTAGCACTGCACAAGGCAACAATAAAAAAGAAATAATAATTTGGTGGGTTTTTTTTGTATTCCCAATGTTTATTGTAAGCTGGATAAGCCCCCGTAGGCGGCATTTTTCTTTACAACTCCAGAGGCCGCTTACAAGAATAATCGTATCTATAACAAAATTCTCGATCGTGATTGGTTCTCCGCGCGCCTATTTGTCACGTAATCGGCGCCCGATCACGTGGGTGTCCAATTACAGCTGTCCGATTTGAACTTTTCGTAATCGGACACCTGTAATTGGATACCCACGTGATTTTCACGCTAATTACGCGCGCTTCAATGGCTTCCTTAGCAATGTTTTCTACAGTTTTCAAAACTTAGGAAAAGCGCTACAGAAGTTTTCGCTCAAAAGTTCTCAGAAGACATTTTTTCCCCGAAATTTGTTATAGATACGATTAACTAGTAATTGGACCTCGTGTCGTACAATTCAGGGACTAATCGTGCTCGTAATTTCAAATCGGCCTCGCGCTTCGCGCTCGTCCGATTTTGAAATTACTCGCTCGATTACTCCCTGAATTGTACTCCGGATATCCTATGCTATTTACCTCCGAGCAACTCAAGAGAAAATGGCGTCCCGGTTTGCAGCCGTGACAAGTGAAGAAATCATCCAAATTAATTTTTGTGGTGTGTATTATCTCACTGTTTTAGTATATCTTAAAACAACTATTCACCTCAGTGTCGGTGGCTAGCGTTGGATATTGACCTCGCCGCTTCGCGGCTCGGTAAACATCCACCGCTAGCCACCCCCACTTCGGTGAATAGTTGTTAACTATTCTCTGCTTTTTCGCGCTTCCAAGGGTGTCTGCTTACGAGAGCTTCCACCGTATGTAACCGCGGGAAATCAGGCAAACGGTCCCAAACGCGGGAAACTTTGTAACAGAAGCTAAGCGTGGGAAAATATGAAACTGGTGCCAAACGCGGGAAAAAAAAAATGTAACCGCTACTAAGCGCGGGAAAACATAACCAGCCCCAGGGCCCGCGAAAATGTTACACATGACAACACCACGAGTAGGAAATCAGTCAGTGTGTTCTGATTGCTTGGAGCGTGTTGAAGGAGATTTTTTGAAGCAAGAGGACGGAACAGTCAAAGCTAGAGAAAATGTCTATGCACTTAAACATTAAAAGTAACTACAACACCACAACGTCTTCTCTGAAATTACACTACAGAGAACTTAGCTTTGCTAAAGTGAACATTGCATGGATCTTGCACGCCTGTGCATAAAAAAGCCAACTCACTCAAAGCTGTGTTGTAGCCATTAGGAAAGCTCTTGTCGTCTCGGACTCTGAGAAATTTCCACTGATTGCTTTCAGCATCCCAAGTGCATTCCACAATTTTCTTATTGAGGTTTTTCAACTCTTTCGTTACCTGAGGGATAAAAAGCATTTTTAGCAACTGTGTGGACGGAGAAGGAATGGTGAACATGACCGACCAACCCCACCTTTTTAGCAAGCCCTTTACTTGCTCAAGCTAAATGTGTAACGCGGCCAGCGTTTAACTCCAAAAGAAAATACGAAAATTAGCCGGTGTCGTTCATGTTCTCCAAAATACGCAGAACTTAGACATTTCATGTTGTTGTTTCGCAGAGGAAGGCAAAGAAATGCACAAAGATTTATAACGCACGTGCACAGCCATTGTTCTGCTTCTTGAACTTTTTGTTTTGGTGGCTTTGTCGTTGCCGTTGCTGTCGTGGTTAGCACCTAGCCTCCTTCAGTGTACCCGTCCCGTCCCGTCCCGTCCCGTCCCGTCCTTCAAACCAAGTACGACAGTCACAAAGTACTAACAAACCTTGATGCAAGCAAATGGTTTATCGTAACCACCGACCATGAGTGCGCCAACTGATTGAGGGATACAACTAAAACAACAAGAACAGTGAAAATACTATTTTGAATACAAGATTAATTGCAGGGACACGTGTGTACGGCACTAAAACAAACAAGTAAGCAAGTAAGCAAGCAAGCAAGTAAGAAAGTAAAAGGTTTATTGCACAACACTTCCACGTAGTGGCTCTTCGTTTGTGAAAAAACTAATTATCTAAATTAAACATTTATGATCTACAAAATATTATTAAAAACATATATACATCTATACATTATCCTAAGACTACAAAACTAAAAATAAAAATTGAAATTAACATTTAAACGACTTGTGTTTTGAGTTTCTGGAACAAATACTTCCTGGTGGCCTTTGCAAATGTATAGTAATCAGTTAATTGTCTAACACTCGTTTATGTTACAAAGCTCGTTTATGTTGCCTTTCCAACGCAACAGAAAGTTTCGAGCATGATTTTCTCTCTCTCAGGGTTTTCTTCATTTTTACACATAACAACAGGTGCGAACTATAATGGCTTTACGCGCGTAGAATCAGTGTATGGATGGGTTGCAGTCGCCTTCTGCTTTTTCCGCAGTCGGAAGCCGCCATAACTTTCCTCTATCTCAATTTACGCACATATATATTTATATTAACGCTCGCTGACTGGCGTAAAGTGACGGTAGCAACTCCGCTTTAAGGTGGATTGTAGCGAGCAGCAGCATTGAACAACCAATCAACAGTTACATTTAGTCTGAACGCAAGTTCGTATTTCACAACTCGCATCTACTTGCGAGTTATTTTGGCCAGTGATTTACGCTGCATGTGTATGTTTAAGTGAGTATATTAAAGGAACAACATGATATCAAATGTAAATACATGGAGAATGGTGGGTTCAAATCCCATATAGGACTCGGTTTTTTTTCCGAGTTTGTGTATCTCCATTTATTTACATAAACGTTTAAGTGAAAAGAAACATATGAGTTCCATTGCTTAAACAAGAGTTATTTTATGTTGCTCCTGAAAAAGAAGCGGTTTGTCAAAAGGATAAATTGCCTTTACGTAAATATATCATTATAAATATTGTGGTTTCCTCATAACTAGTTTCAGACCAAAAACAGCGAAATTAATGATCGAACTTCAGATAAAAAAAAACTAAAATACTTCACCCTTACACAGTTTATACAAAGAGAACCCCACCCCACCCCTAAACGTACCCTTCCTGCGCGACTGTTCTTATGTTAAGCACGAAATCCACTGAGTTAAGCGTATGCGGTTTCCATTTTAGTACTTCAGGATTTTGGCCGGGAGAATATGGCTGCAAAGAGAGAGAAAACAAACGTATGATTCAACTTTTTACACGTATGAAACGAGTGTTAGAATCGATATAATGTTTCTCCTCTGCAGAGAAATGTTTATCAAGTAGCGGAGTGTGTAGAGACAACCACGCCAGAGGAATTTGAAAGCAGCTTTATTTCTACGGTTACGTTGTGGACATTTGATGCGTTTTCGAGTGAAAGCGCCGACTCTGAAAACCCCGGTTTTCAAAATTCCTCGGTGGTAAGACCAAAGAGAACATGGAAAATTCATGGTCGCAGTTATAATTTTCAAAGGACGACAAAGAAGCGCGGGGACAGTAGCAAGATGGATTACATAGTTGCAAACAGTTGTAATTAAATGTAGAGTTTCATTCACAGAACTAGAAGGGACTTCCAAAGTTTAAAAGCGACGCAAAGCGTTGAAATGTCAACAAATAAATTCATGTCTTCTTTTTAGGCGGCGGTTGGAACATCTTGTATTGAACAATAAGGACATTTAAGTATGTGTTTTGAGTTTCTTTAATCTACCTCTTCTGCCGGGTTGAATATACAAACCGTCATTTTCATGGCTTAGTTTAGGACTCCAGCTCTCTAAAACCTTAAAAACAAAACAAAAGAGAAAGTGAAATATAATCAAAATTACAATAAGACTTGTTGAATCGCCGCCAATCTTTCGATTAAGCATTTATGGGTCCATTGATCGCACATTTTGAAACAAGATTGTGTGAGAGCAGTGATGGCGCCGTGGTGAGAGCGCTTGCCTTCCACGATTCTGGCCGGGTCGCTAGCGGAGGACCTGCATGAAAACCAGTTAAACACCGATGTGGCTTCCTCTCTAAATCCATTGAAATTTATTTATTGTATAGTTTTATGGTCACGCCACTACCTTCCCAAGACAATCAAATATGAAATTTTTCTTACCCATTCTGTTTTCTCCACTGGAAAGAATTTCTTTGCTCTTATACTAAACGGCTCCCTTGACTTGTCCAGTAGTCCTTGCTGAGCCTTGAGAAACAACAACGAAACATCTTCAGATTTTTCTCAGTTTCTATGTTTATTTGACTAAGATGGCTCGATAGGCTACAAGGGACCAGAAAGTTTGTTTAAATACGGGCGAAGAAAGATCAATTGTGTACGATTGCACTCACAAAGAAAAGATAAATTTTTAACTTTTAAAAAAGTTTTACTCAAAATGGTTGCTATGGCAACCAGCCACACCCTTATAGCAGTTCCTGCTCTTTGATAAAACAAGATTTGACTTTCCAACAAGCACATCAGGTTATGTTTTGTTCTGTTAATGCAATCAATCAAAGTTTTGACCGTTAACTCTTGCTTTCAGTGCTTTTTACAGGCTTTATCTGGAAAAAGCCTTATTTTGGACCAAACTCAGTACACAAATTTTCTTCTGTCAAGTGACAGATGTTAAATATTACTTTTGTTTTGGTTAATTGCATCACGACACTATTGGTCTTTGATTAGTCCGGGCCGAGTTTCAGCAATTTTTCTTAAACTCTCCAAAGTAGAAATGTTGGCGTAAAGTCACTTGGCGTAAACGTTGACTTTTGAGAAAAATGCATTAAAAGTTTCTTACACGATGGATTAAGCATTTAACAAGCCAGGATGTTGTGGGAGGGGGGGGGCCTTTGCAGGTTGCGTATTAGGGGACTTAAATTGGTTGATGTACTGTGTAAAAAGTTACTGCAGTTGTAGGAAATATTACTTTTTGTAAGAGAAATGAATGAGCGTGTGATGGTGATTGAGACAGCACTTTTTTTCACACGTGATTACAATAATCGAGTTTTGCATGTCTTAACAGCCTTTCTACAAAGTATCGATCGTATTTGTTGAAACTGATCTACATTTGTGGCCACTTTCTTAATGTAAACAACTGTCGCTATGACCGTTGCTTCTTAAAAAAATTATATCAATGTGTATTTTGAATTTTACACTCATCTAGAGGCAAATTAAGCAAGATCGTTCCAAAACACTTTTTACAAGTGCTCAATACTTTAAATATTATGTTTTTTGGAAAATTTTACTTTTGATGACCGTTGTCATTTTTCA
>JAHPZR010056049.1:12500-15000 GCA_019787425.1 Platygyra sinensis | reverse complement strand
AACACGCGACCTTGATGAGTTGTATAGACTTGAGCCTGCGATATAGTCACGTGATACTGGTGAGCAGATACCTTGTTTTGACAGGTGTCAATTGATCATAACATGGATGTCCAACATCAAAGAAGTACACAGTAAATTAAGGCTGCATGTCTCTCTATCAACCTATTATTGGTATTTGGAGTATGGCCGCCATGTTGCACGACTCCAAACTACTCCACCGTTGCCGTCGCCGCCGCCATCGTACATACACGCCCATTAGCAAAACCGCTGCCCATGATAACCATGAGAAAATCAATTCATGGGTTTTTTTCCCTATATGGTTATGAGGTTCCACTTGAGAGCTCTGCTATTAATATAATAAAAAATTCTCTCATTGTGTGTTTTTAGGCTTGATTTTTGTCAGTCTCTCGAGTACAGTCTACTAAGTGCAGGCTCCTTTCCCCAACTTTGCTGAACGGCAGCTGGAAATGGAGCCTATTCTGTTTTAAGTGGTATCTTTTATGGGTCAAATAAACCTTGAGCCACGCCCGAGGAAGACGTAACATAGTGATTAACCAACAAATTCTCAAAACTGGCCGTAAAAAAGTCTATTACAATCAATAAGAAGAATCTAGATTTTTATCAGTAGATAGACCAACCTGACACCATCTGCTTTCCAGCTTACTCTGTAAGGTTTCTCATGAAGCAGTTTAATGTTCTGGACATCCATCGAGACTGGCTGACCTCCTGGAAACCCACCACTGCAAGATAAGAATGAAAGCTATTGTCTATGAGCAGTACTTTCATGTCATGATCTTTACTATGAACATTGTACAAGGTAGTTCTAACTTTCAAGTCTGTGGATGAAACCCTGGTGTGTGACCATTCAAATCAAAGCTATTGAGCAGTACTTTCATGTGGTAATGTTTACTATGTTGTACAGGGTACATGTAGTTCTAACTTTTGAGCCTGTGGATGAAACCCTAGTGTGTAACCATTCAAATGAAAGCTCCTGAGCAGTACGTTCGTATGGTTTACTATGCTGAACATGGTGTTTATTTTAAGTCTGTGAATGAAATACTAGTGTATGACCATTCATTCACAAATGAAAGCTATTTATTAATAAGTAAGCAGTCCCAGTATGTGACCATTCAGATGAAACACAGCTCTCAAGCAGTACTTTCCTGTGATACTGTTTATTATGCTGTACAACGGGGTTCTAACTTTTAAGTCTCTGGATGAAACCTTAAGAGTAACCATTCAAATGAAAGTATAGAGCAGACCCTAAATTGTTCAAAGGGTGGCTAACATCTACTTTTTCAGTGGGCAGTGTCTCACTGCAAATTGATTTTAAAAACAGTTTCAGGGAATTGGGCCTTATTTTCAAAAAACTGTAGACTAAGAAAAAAATCCTAACCACTTTGTTTTCCTACTTTTACATAACTTTCACAACAAAGCTGACCTTTCCCATGAGCACATTTTTTGACAGATTTCTTGGATTTCTTCTCTCTTTGGTGAATGAACAACGTCTATGCCTTCTACTTCATCCATAAACTTTGCTTCCTGAGTGCAGATTAACATGATGTGCACAATAATTAGTGGGTTGTTAATGGCATAAACACACACAGGATCCATACAGTAGACATTAAGGACGTTCGCGCTGATTGTTTCTGCGCATCCTTACTGCGCATGCAAATTCGAATGCCACGTCATGCATCGAGCGCGCGCTAAGTACTAATATGAACAATGATAGGGCAGATGGCCATTGCTAGAGCTTTGATTGGATTTAACGATCTTGGACGTTCGGTGACCCCTACTTTTCTTTACAGAAACAGATTTAATTTACAATTATCTCTACATTGTCCAAAAATTAACAAAAAATCAATGTGGGAAGTTGAAAAAATTTCAAGATTTCTGTCCACGGGACATGGAATCCTGCCATGTTACGGCTGCAAGGCGCGTGAAACTATGGTCGCTGAATGCGAACTTGTTCTTAGAGGAACCTCACCAGTTGACTAAATTCGCTTAATAGGTCCATCTACACCATATTTGGCTGATAACACTTCTCTTCAAAGCTCTAATTGCAATATTTTGGGACTTGCAGCCACTGTGGTCTTCTTCTCTAACGAAGCCCGATTTACTCAGATTTAGGTGTTCTTCCGGGCATGTTCTCTCCAAACCGAAGTCGGTGACCCCCCAATTTTTTTACATTTCTGACATCACTAACTCATCATCTTTCAATGGTAAAATTTTCAGAGAAAAATCAATGTTAGAAAAATTTCGCGTGAACGTCCTTAAGTAGATATTATTTAAACAGATTTAACGAGAGAATTTTCAGTTTTCTGGTGAGATCTCTATCTCTGTTTTAAAATCCCTTTAAAGGGCCCTAGTGAGCCACAACTTTGTTTTTGTTTACATGCAAGAATTTGGCTATTTAATATATTTTATTTGGAGCCTTTCAAAACAAAGAAAATTCACTGTGAAACAACTCAAGATAATTAAACATACCTTCAGGATCACA
>JAHPZR010056049.1:0-7500 GCA_019787425.1 Platygyra sinensis | reverse complement strand
GAGTTGTCCCCTTGCTGAAGATGTTAATATAACTCCTGATCAATAGACCAGGATTACTTCTACCACCCCCTCCCCCCCCCCCCCCCCGGCCTGGATACGACCAAGGACATTCCACTATCAATTAGTCAGGTGGCCTTAACACTTTGCTTAAGATTGGTACAAACTTAATCCTAAATCTTACCACCAGCCCAGCTCTAAATCCTATGACTACAAAATGTACTTACATGTAACTTATTTTGGAGCAGAGCACTAGATAAACCAGGTTTTCGATGCTGCCATCTTGGATTATAATAATTAGATGCTTGATCGGTAGAGGTTTGGTGCAGAGGATAGGTTTGGGGTGAGGGCTGGGGGTTGGCGGTTGTGGTCTCCCTCCTCCCTTGCCCATTTTTCCCACTTCATGCCTACTCCCTCAGCAAATATTTCCTTGCCACAAATCCTCCACAGTTACTAAATCCAAGATGACGGCCTAATGCAAAAATATACACTTGTGCACCCAAAATACACTTGCACACTGCAGAATACCCTTAACCTTCAACTTGAACCCTACCACTGCTACCAGCCCTAACTCTAACGCTAAACTGTGTTATTAGCCCTGACCCTACAAAATACCCCAAACCGTACCACTATCGACCATAGCCCTACCACTAAAACTGATAACAGTGGCCTCATCATTAGTGCACTGGACTCTTGATCATTGAGTCCAGGTTTGAACCCTGAAAAGGCTCGTGGTGTTGTGTTCTAAGGCAAGACACTATTCTGAGATAGTATTGGGACATTGATAGGACAACCTGATGGATTGCTGATCTCTCTAAGAGAAGTGGCAATTATATCTTCTTGCCACTGATCATTCTAAATAAACCAGAAGTAAAGCGCCAAGGGTGGTGAGCCAGTCCGGATTATGCGACAGCTTAACCCTGCAACTGTCTGACTCATCTCTCTCACTTAAAGCAGAGTACACTCTAACCTTTAATGACTGAAGGTATGCAAACAGCATAGGCAGTTGAAATCGGTTTGCCTAAGGGAATTTCGTCATCATAGCGGGGTCCTAATGGTGTCTTGAATGCAAGAAATATATCTGACAGAAAAATTCAAAAAGTATTTGGTATTTTCATTAAGGCTGGTGGGTCAAAACTAACATCATAAAAATTATGAAGTTCCAGCAAAATTGTGCACAACCTGTCAATAATGACCAAAAAGTAATAACCAAAATGTGACAATGATGCCCCCAACCTTTTGCCCCCCCAAAAACTATTAGTTAATCAGTGCCGCTATTTAAAAATAAACACCAATGGAATACCAGAGCTTTTACGATCCCACTTTCTTTATGAATAGCTTGATGAAGAATCCTTACATTAACCAGGCACAAATAACATAAAATGGTAGACTTTCACCAATAAAGACATAACATAACAATTAATGGCCGTTTTCACACTAGAGAACGAAACAAATCATCTGGACGGACAAATCGTCTCAGACCAATAAATTGTCTGATGTGCAAACGAACAAATTTTTCGAAAACAAATCGTCTGATGTTTGGCCGTCTGGAAAGAGATTTTTCCAAGACGATTTGCCCATCAAGACGAACAAGTCGTCAACAGTTCAAAATTAATTCGCATCAGACGGACAAATGCCAGACGATTTGTCTGTCCAGACGATTTGTTTGTCCTCTAGTGTGAAAACAATGGCCGTTTTCACACTACAGGATGAACAAATCGTCTGGATGGACAAATCATCTCAAATAAACAAATCATCTGATGTGCAAACAGGACAAACAAATTTTTCGATGAACAAATCGTCTGATATTTGTCTGTCTGAAATGATTTTCCGAGACGATTTGCCTGAGACCACAAGTCGACGACAGTACGACATAAATTCACATCAGACGAACAAATGCCAGACGATTTGTTCGTCCTCTAGAGTGAAAACGGCCAATGTGCATCAAAATATGACAGCACTTGATAGTGAACCTGAGTGATTTTACTTATACCACGAAATAGTTAGCCACTGTACCATGACATACTGTTGGAGCTAATAATTCTATTGTTTTCTTTTGATTCGTTTTGATTAAGCTTATTTAGCACTAATCTTTAGATGTTGTTTCACAGCTTCGATTCACTTCACTCGAGAGGCAAGAATGTTAAAGAACAATTAACACAGACATGTGAAGAGTGAAAATTTCACAAATCATTGTTACCATTAAAATAATGTAAATGAAGTGCATTGTTCCTCCTTCTTACAGCGATCTTCCTTATTAAATACCCACTGATTGACATTTAAAATAGAGAACGCGCAATAAAATCTCCTCAAAGCAGTTTTTTGTGTATTCTTTACAAACCTGCGATCACTTTACTTTTCCTGGGGCAGTTTAGCCATCGTGGTGGTACAGACATTACTTCAACTCTTCCTTTACAATTTTCCCCACTTCACAAAGAGTTTTCACAAAACCTTGGCTCCAGTGAAGTCATTTTCCGGAGGACTTCCCAGCTTCCTTCTTCGGCCTATTTCCGAAAGCCATGTTTTGTTGCCTCGTTGTGATGCAGCTATGCTACTTACCATTCTCCTCACGTCGAAATGTTGCGAACCGGTCTCGCACGAGTCTCGCACCGGTCCGATCCGGAAGCGATCGAACGAGGGGAATGGATTGTGGTCTGGCTGAGCACTTTAAACTTCGACTCCAGCTCTTTTGAGTATCCAACAAAATATAACATATGCTTTGTTCTTTCCCTATTTTTTATACCTGTAATACATTCTTGTCCCCAGAGCCCACGATCCTTCTGGCCTGTGGTTGGGATCGAGAGCTCTGGCCAGACCCGATTTTCTGAGCATGCGCAGAGTATTCGTTTCGAATTCTCAACCAATCAGATTTGCTAGATTTGACGGGAAGTCCGTGAATCGCGGACTTCCGGTTTTGGACCAAACCAGAGCTCTCGATCCCAACCAGAGGCCAGAAGGATCGTGGGCTCTGGGGACGAGCCGTGACCTGTAATAGTACTGTTCAGTTTTGCGAATGCACAGTAGCATCGCTTTCTGTAGTGCCACGTGTTGTTCGGAATGTGTTTTGTCATTAAACGGCATCTAAGAGAAAAGACCCGCAGTTGTTCTGGTTGTTTACAATGCCTGGTTTTTGAATGGTAGCCCCAGGGCAGCATGTAGGAAGGGAGGGGAAGGGGGGAGGGAGGCTGCTGGTGCCTAGCTTTGTTGGTGTTTATACAGGTCATGGACTTTAATCAAGGGCGTAGCCAGGGGGGATCCTGGGGTGCCCGTGACCCCCCCTTTGTAGAGACCCTAAGCCTTTTTGTAAGCAAACAACCTACAATATTCAGGTGACAATCTTATGAGTACCCTCTGTATGAGTCAGTGTGACCCCCCCTTTGAAAAATCCTGGCTACGCCCATGTTAATAATTTTAGTTTGAAATGAACTATAGTGCATACTTGGATTAAATTGGGTGTTAGTTTTTATATTTGTCAAATCACAACTCATCACAATTCAGCAGTATTGATAGTCCCTAGAAGAGATACTGGGAGTTAACAAGCGATTTGTTGCCACACAGGGTGTTCAGCCTAAAAAAAAGCCCACAGCAGTGTGGAGGAGTTTTTACAGTATATTTAAGCCTATGACTGGAAATGTGTGGTTTTAGAATATTTGGTACCTCTCAGGGGTGAAAAAATTCAAGCCACACCCACAAGACATGATTTTGGTACCTCAGGTTCTTTTTCAAATTTCCAATGACCAATCCCATTCTTTTTGTATGGGAGTACCCCCTGGGTAATAGTACACCAGATCGAAAAAAATTCCACAATGATGGGGCAGCTTTATGACATGGTTAGTCACTCTAATAATTTCACCATTGGTGATCACCCAACTTAGTTGAGCTTTTTAGTTATTTTTGGGGACCAGCTACTGTTTGTACTGTATTTTCTACTCTCCCAGGATGGCACAGTAAACACATCCATAAAAAGAAGAGCTTTCTCCACATTCTGGCCATACATGCAAAGATCCACTTACCGGTATGTGAAGTCAGAATGTCAGAATGCCGAAAAGGCTCTTTATTCATATTGGAAAGACAAATTTATTACAAAAGGACAATTTCCTGAGTTCTGCCTTTGACAATACCTTTGTCAAAGATTCAAAGTCTTGCTCCATGTACTTGTAGGTAATTTCAGACACATCTTGTTTTTTTTTTCCTTCAATATCCTTTTTCAGGAATTTCCCATAGTGAACAGGGCAAAAATGGGAAAGTTGTGAAAATCAGCAGAGGTCCAGTCCAAATAATTTTACTTTACTTTTTCCTTTAGGCATGTAATAATCTAATGAAATACTAAGTTATGATAACTGCTCTTTATTATGGCTTTCCTTTCCTAGAATATTGTTCTACAGTTCACCACCACAAATGCAAATGCTTATTATAGCTAGTAGCTCATTTTTACTGTTTAACAACATTTTTAAAGTCAATCTCCTCTTCCTTGCATTACGATGTTTACAACAGACCCGTTTAACCACTATATTTATTACTGTTTACTTTTTTTGTTTTCTTAAGCAGTCACAAATTTAATATTCCAATGTTCCTTTCATTACTTATTACTTGAGTTAATACCTTGCAATATGTAATTCCTACGTCTAAAATGGGTAGCACAGAGGTGATGCTTGAGGATCAAGATGACATTTCATGCATGAAATTGAACACATTTTATTTATCCTGTATACTAATTAACAACGGATTTATCCACAAATCATGTTTGTCATTTCATTACTCTACATGCCTCGGACACTAATTTTGTCATTGTGCACCATGCATTTACTTCTGGCTACCCTCCTATCTGTTGCTCTGAATAAATATTTGGAGCCCAATACCAACATCCCTGATAAATAATAACACTACCCCCCCCCCCCCTTCACGTCACCATGAGCTTCATACTATGCTTGTCTTGAAAATATCCATATCCTATCAAAGAAACGTTACTGGAAAGTCTCAATCAATGTGGGGAAAGAGGCACTAGAAGGTAAGGCAGAACTAGAAAAAAAAACACACTCCAGTTGTCCAGGACAAGCAAATTTTCCTGTCGGACAAGTAATTTTTCATTCGCACTAGCCCAATGAGTGGGGTATCGGGCAAGTCACTGGTCAACTAAATAAAAGAAAGATAAACTAAGACTTGCCCACGGCAGTCAAAACTTGAGAGTGCCTTGTGCAAAGGAAAGCTGGAATTCATGTTTTCTTTGAGCCCTTTAAGGGGAGGGGGGGGGGGTGTCAAACTAAAACCCTTCTATGGGAGAGACGTAGACATTTTCTTGAACATATTCTTTTAAACTTAGGATAAAACCCAGATTAGGTTATGGGAATTTCATAAATTTAAGCACTGAGCATTGTCAACACTAAACAGCTGCATCACTACCAGCTTTCCTTGCTGCTGAGCACTGATCACCCAGGCCTTTACCACTGGGACCAAAAGACCCCCAAGCAATATCTGCACTGGATGATAAATAAGCACTGGGATGGAAATAAGCGAGAGATATTTGTACCCTGAAAATACTATCTTGAGCATGGGAATTCCTAATGTGAGAGATTTGTGAGTTGAACAGAACATAATTGCCACTGTATCTGCTGGTGTGAACGATGAATCTTTCATTGTTGTTAGGGAGAACATAAGCATTAGTAAACAACACTGTAAACAAATTATAAACACTGCTACCGCAACCAAGCCAGAAGAATCAATCTCAGCACTCTTGTGAGAAAATGTGTCACAGAATGTTGTGTAGATTATTAGAAGTAACACACAGCTGCTGATTGTACCAAATGGTGGCTTAGTTTGCTCCATCCAGTCTTTTATATACCTTCTTATGAACTGACCGACTAAGAGTGGAACAACGACAGTCATTGACAACTGACTCAAAATGGACAGGAAAGGTACTGCTGATGAAGAACCAAGGAACACAAGCAGTAAAAATGGAGGAAACTGCCGAACGCCGAGTTGAAGATCGCTGCGGCTTCGTTTCCCCCGACAGCTTTAGTTAAAATCACAGCAGATGACACTGGTGGAGGCATACATCCCACTACAAGAAGGCCTTTAAGAAGCAAAAGCTTCAAAAAGCTTCACTAACAACAACACCAATCCCGGTACAAAGGCCGGCTAGATTGCAGAATACCCGGCCCACTTTTTGGAATTCTTTAAGTGCTGCTACCGCAGTCCCGCAGTTGACATAATTTACATAATAAACTGTATATAAAAACCATGAAAATACCTCGTTCTTTCATCCACTGCGGGACTGCGGACCGCCGTAGCAGTAGTTAATTATACTTACATAATTTCACAAGCGATCACTACAGGACTGCGGACCACCGTAGCAGTAGTTAATAATACTCACCTAATTTCACCAGCGACCACTACGGGACTGTGGACCGCGGTAGCAGTTGTTAAAAATACTTACATAATTTCACTAGCGACCACTACGGGACTGCGGACCGCGGTAGCAGTAGTTAAAAATACTTACATAATTTCACTAGCGACCACTACGAGACTGCGGACCGCGGTAGCAGTAATTTGTTATTCTTTTACTTAAAGTTCGGATCCACTGCGGTACCACGATAGCATTAGCATCGAAGAAGACTAGATGGGCCGGGTATTCTGCAATCGCTCCCAAAGGCCAGAGTAAAGCTTTGAACGAAGACGTGTAGTCGAACATTACTAAGGGCGTTTTTCAGCTCCTCTGACTTCAGCGAGAGTCCACTATTGAAAAAGATGGCGGAGGCGACAACATATTTTACACAGGACGTAACATGTCGATAATTTCGAAAGTCGATAAAAGTCGATCATTGTCGATCGAATTCAATACTAATCAGTCGACAAGTATCGGAAATCGATAACAGTCGATTCCACAATTTCTTGTGATTTTCGACTTTGATCGATTTCAATCGACAAGTATCGGGAACACAAAAAACGATGCATGCCGGGAGAGGAGACGATAGGGAACCCAAACGTTTATTTGTGAACTATGCTTGATAATATTCAAAGGTAGAATGAAACACGCCTATTGTTTCGTTGAATCTTTTGTTGAGCCATGCAAGCTTTCATTTAACATCGAGATGGTGCGATGCTTTATATAATTTTTCTTCGATATATTAAACATCCAGTCGCCGATGCTTCGATCATTGCACAATGCTGCATTGTTTGACTCTTGTTTGTGCCTGCAAATCAACAACCAGTTGAAAACCTTGTGATTATCGACTTTTATCGACAAATTTAACTTGTCGATTGACAATTATCGACAAATATCGAGTACTATCGACTTATCGACTACGTTTTCGATGATCGACTTTGATCGACATGTTACGTCCCGTTTACAGTGATTTCTGGCTTAAGAACACCGCTTTTTGCCCCGATGAAAGGTGCAAACTTGGCTAAGCAGATCACCAACACGATGCCAATTAAGAACCAGTTTTTCTGGAGCTTTGCGAGCATCTTTTTTCGTTTTAACTTTTTCCACATGGCGTTAAATAC
>JAHPZR010056048.1:62500-73266 GCA_019787425.1 Platygyra sinensis | reverse complement strand
GATAGTTCCTGTTGTCTGTCTCTTAAAAGTTCCTCCAATAACATCCTTTGCTGAAGGGTGGTCTTCCTTTTCTTTAAAGCTGACCTTGACAAGCCTCGGGCCTGAGCAACATGGTGTGTGAGAGGGAAATCAATGTCACATTTCTCCTGACTGCATGAACAGTTTAAATGGCACGACAGACAACAGCTATGATCACTGCCACTTGTTTTGGTTTCATCAAATTCTGACAACAGAAGGTTACGTAAGCAAGTTTTCTCCTTAGCATACTTTTGTATTGATGTGTCACATTTTCTCAAATGTTTCCCTTGAAATAATAGAGCTGACACTGCATTTTTTCCATCCCGACCAGCACGACCAATTTCTTGTACGAAATCTTCAATGCTGCGAGGAGGCCCATAGTGTATGACATAACGAATGTCTTTGAAATTAATTCCCATTCCAAGGGCATTTGTTGCGAAAACAACCCTACATGTTCCAGAGGGTACATAGAGTGAATTTGTCACTCTGCCTTTAAGTTTGTCCAGAGTATTGTGATGATACATTCCAATTAACATATTTTCGGACTTCAGTTCCTCGCCAACATAAGCACCTTCTTTCAACTCAGTTTTGAAAAAACTAAACAGCTGACCGCATTCCTTTGTAGTCTTGCAATACACTAACATTCTTGGACAGCACTGCTTTTCAACTAGCAACTTTTCAATAATCCAACCAAATGTGTCAGACAGGTTTTTGTTCACTTTAGCAACATACAAATAAATGTTGAGCCTGTTTGGGCTGGCAATAATAAGGTGAAGGTTTTTCTTCAAACTAAGGCCTTCGATTATCCTCTGTCTTGTTATTTTTGTTGCTGTTGCTGTCAATGCCATGACTGGGGTCTGGACTGGAACAAGAGATCGAAGTTCGCCCAGTCGTCCAAAGCAAGCACGGAAAGCTTGTTGCTTTTCTTTGCTATCATAACCCCTACAATGTAAAATGTTACACGGCATTGGTAACTGTTAACAACTCGGAAAAAATTAATAACATAGTAAATTAAACAGTAAATGCAACCTGTGTTTTGGAGTTGTTGAATTTTATTTGTATGGTGATCTAAAATGTTTTGATTTGAAAGATACAAGAAATATTTTGTGTTTAATTTATTGCTGAAATCGAAAAGAAAGGAAAATAAAAATCAAAGTGCTTGAAAAAAATCATCAAACGTGAAACAAATCTCAACCATAACATAAGCATTATCTTCCGCGTTTTCACAAACCAAACCGGACTTTAAAAGTATTCCATGACCTAATTTTTGGCTTAGTGTTCATGGAATATAGCGAGTTTCGCCCAAATAGTTTCGCCCAGAACGAGAATGGTTTCGCCCAGAAGTAGAAGTAACTAACTAAAAGGAAATTTTTCTATCTTTGAAAAATATCCCAGCTTTTCACTTGTCCATACAATCTGAAAAGAAAACAAAAGTTAACTCGCAAAGGTGTATATGCCGAGAACGAACGTTGTGTAATGCCATGAAAACGTGACTGTCTTGAAACGAACAAGTTGTCAGTTTCACTGAGAACCGAGCGAAAATAGAGATCTAAAAATGTTTATTGAAAAATTATGATTATGATTTTGTTTTCTGCAGCACTTAATTTCTCGAGAAGGTCGCGTTCGTTTTGTGTTATAGCAAATAAAACGCGTTAATTGACTTAATTCTTCCGACTCCGAGAAAGCGTGCGTTATAAAAGTCATACCGTCTTACAAAAAAATCTCACCCTTTCACTCTTACGAATCTCAACTACGTGTCTTGTCGGAATAATTCTAGTTGGATCAGAGATTCGTTGAGGCCCAAGTCTGGGCGAAACTTGTTATGGGCGAAAAGCTGGAAAAGCGTGGTTACCGTGTTTACGTGGATAACTTTCGGCTACTTATTCTTTTATACGGCTGACAACGTAAATGAAAATTATCGACCTACCATTTCGGGATCACATGAGCTTCATCAGCAACAATCCCGAAGAGATTTTTTTGGTAAACCGCCGTCTGGAGCATCTTCCTCCACTTTTCATTGACAATAAGCGCCTCAGGGTTCGCAAATATAAAAGAGTAGCGGCCAGCGAGAGCACCATCTTGGTCGGCATCGTCTCCAGATAAACAAGTGCACGAAATTCCTCGATGCTTCAATTCCTTCATGTGGCATTCAATTAGGGCATTTAGTGGGCAAATAACAATCACAATTGCACTTTTTGGGTAACAGCTGTAGCCCAAATTATGTAGTTCGAGACAGAGTCCAGGAATTAATTGAAATAGCAATGATTTACCAAATCCCGTTGGTAAAACTGCCAACACATCGTTCCGACATAGAAAATTCGCAACTCCATCCCTCTGCTCCGCACTTAAGTTTTCGACACCGTCAAACGTTTCCAGAGCTTTTGTTAGTGCTGTTTCCAGATCTCGGTCAAAGTCCGCCATCACTAAACCAAGAAACAAACAGGCTTCCTCCGATTCTTAGAAGCCAATCACCGTGTCGTTTAGATTGGAAACCCCTTGGGAGGTCATTAGCAGCCAATCAGCTTTCTAGTCCAGATTCTGGATTTTTTGGATTTAAACTGGCTTGTCATTGGCTCGGCGCCCTCAGAGAAATCGCGCTCTGGTCCAGAGGTTTTTCGCGCGGGTCACAATAGAGATATGACCAACACCGGAAACCGCGCAAGAAAAACCTCTGGCACCCAGGGTATGTTTGGCAGAGAACGGCAACGAAATGTACAAAGATTTATAACGCACGTGCACGTACACAGCTATTGTTCTGCTCATTAAACCTTTTGTTTTGTACGGTGGAGACGTTGCCGTTGCCTTCGTGGGATCTTTCTTCAGGTACCGGAGCAAAGATTACGTAAGCCTACGTAAAGCAAAAGAATAAAAGACAAGAAGCAAAACAACTCCAAATATACAAAGTTACCAAAAGTACAAAGCTTTCCGGTACCTGAAGAAAGATCCCCGTCGTGGTTCCCTACTTTCGTTTTTACGAGGGAAGACATAATTTAAACATATCCGAAGTGAACTGCAAAATTTTTAAATATACACAAAGCTGTGATTGGCGATTGCTAAAACTATACAGGTGTCAGAAAATAGCCCTTGGGAACCCTAGTGGGGGATTCGCGACAAAAAGGACGTTTCACTCCGGTGGAGGGTCGTGTTGTCGGCGCGCGCTCAAATTCAAATGGACCAATCAGATTTAAGCATGAAACCAGGTTGCCAGCGGCCGTCATCGCATGTCTCAGCCGAAGAGGTGTATTTTAAAGCGAATTTTTCGTTCTTCACGAGTCTTTCGGCCGCCGAAACACACGCATTTGGAGTGAAATTTCTTGGGCTTTATGGAAATGTTATTTTTATTGTGATTTGGGGCTTTTCCTGTTGAGAAGAAAGCGATTTGTGGAGTGACGTCTACCCAGCGATGTATGGAGTGGTCTGCCTTTGCATTCTTTTAGAAGGAGGAGTAACGGTTTCAAATAACTTTACGAAACGGTGTCAGAATGGCTCTAAAATCGGCACAAGAGACAAGTTCGCGACACATTTGAGGTAGGAAACTTTATTTCAAATGAAATAGTTTTTTAGACATTTTTTTTTTTACGATCGGTGATTTCCCCATGCAATTCTCTATATTCACCAGCTGTCGCATACACCACTTGGGGCGCCTATGAATTCAGTAAATGTTCCACGCGCACTGTTTACAATTTCTTTCTTATTAGCAACTTCTTGGGCAAAGTTTGTGAGCCAATAGTTTACGGAAATACTAGCCAGGTCTTCCAATAATAATCTTTGAACAAGCTTCCCGGGTCAAGCATACAGTATTTTTGTTCGCGCGCTGCTTGCCAAATTCTGAAAACCTCAACAATCCACTTGTCTTTGTACTGTGTACTTTTAGGGTTGGACTGTACAAGCAAAGAATCTTCTTCTTGCACACTTTTGGGTGGTCGAAACCGGCAAGATTCATGTAAGAACTCAGTTAAATGACCTGGCTCTCCATGAGTTCTCGAAGCTAAATGGATAGAGCGTCCGCCCGGTGTTCGGATGGTCATGGGTTCAAATCCTACCGGGACTCAGATTTTTTCTAGGTCCCACGCTCGTGTTACATTATTTCACATAAAAATTACAATTTCCTAGAGAAGAAGAGTGGTACTTCCAGTTTTCGCCACTTGCGACCCCTCATGGTGAGTATATATATCTTATTAACCAAGCGCGAGGGCCGTACTGGGAGAATATCGGCCCGAGGTCTTGACAGCATGGTCCGAGCGCAGCGAGGTCCGTACAAAAAAGACCAAGGGCCGATATTCTCCCAGTACGGTCCCGAGCAAGCTTGGTTAATAAGAGATTTATTACACGACTGAAGAAAAACGCAAATGATAGACTGCAAAGACGTCATAAACTTCAAGCGCGCAATTTTTATTTACAGCAAACTGTACGTTTACTCACGTCTGACGTTTCCAAAAAGAAGAAAAACAAACTTGGAAGAAAACAAAAATTACATTTTATGAGGAGTAAATACCTTTAGAAAAAAAAAGTAAAACTACGAGAAATCTTCGTGCGGGATCATTCGGGACAGTGCCCGGTCCAATACTTAGAGAATATTGGACCGGCAACGGAGCAATCTGATTAGCTGATTTTAGTTATTGGCCCTCTGAACTAACTTAGTCGTGTTTATAGATGCCCAGAGGTAAACTATAAGCCGCGAAAAGCCATCGATCCCATGCACCATGTATGACGATCCTAATGGCTCAATTAGCTTGTGACCACCATCTGTATGCCAAAAGTCATTTGCACATGGTACGGAGTGTTTTCGTCTTACAATTCTTAAACTGTGTTGCCTGATGGCAGACGTTATAAGATTCACTCGTGCAATGGAGTCTCGCACACGAGTTATCTGAATTTTCAATCCCCTTGCCCTCAGCCCTCCTTCAACAAGATGTCTGCCAGTATCAGGACAAATATCCCTTCCATCCAAATCTTCGTCTACGATATTTAGGAAAGCATCTTGACCAATGGGCATTTCTAACTCCTTTCTGCGTCGAGTTAGAGTTAGAAAAAATGTTAAGCATTCTTGATATGTATTCCCACTTGAAAGATTCATTTCGCAGACGAGTTAAAAGATATCCCTGTCTACGAGATATCTCGGCCGACATGTCCAAATTTAGTGAGAATCTAATGTAACTCCGATTTTCTGTAACGCTTTCAAGTTACCCGACGGATCTGTCGGATATCTAAAGGGGTGGATTGAAAAGAATTAATTAATTCTTTTCAATTAATTCTTTCTAATTAATTAAAAAACTTCTTGTACTGTTTGACATAGGCCCGATTATCAAGCGCTGTTAATTCGAGTAAGGAGTCTGTGCTTCTCCTCCGGACCCTCCCTCTGGGAGGACTTCGACGTTAGAACGGACTCGAACGAGCGAAGGAACCTTGCCTATGATTGACCAGGTATATGAACCATGGCGAACAAATTAAACAAGACTCTCCGCGTGGTCTTCTTGACATTTGATAACAGGTCGCTCATTTACACTCTCCGGCTACCATACTCAAAGGTGACGAGGATATGAGGACCTTAGCAACTGTGAAATAACAACATTAGCTTGCATAGTACTGAGACCAAACAAAAAAATTTTGCCCCCTCGAAAATAAGAAGGTGATTACACCCCTACCACCCCCCTCCTCCCTACTCCCACCCCATCCCAATAATAGCGCGGGGGGGGGGGGGGAGGGCAAAACGTGCACCTTTCTTTGTTCCCAGGTGGCTGTTGGAGCGAATGTGTGTGGGAATGTGTAGCTGGAATGTGTGCACCGGATCTCCTGTGCCGCTTACTCGCAGGCTCACATCAACTTGTTGGCTTGGTGTAACAGGGGAATACAGTGAAAAATGAAATGAATTGAGCCATGTCAGATTCTTTCCTTAATTCCTTTTAGAACGCGATATGGGAAGTGCTATCGAAGACTCGTCAGACTACCAGGTTTTGGAAGAACACATCAGGAAAATAAATGATGACAAAAACAGATTTGTCCCTATAGAAGAAAGGCAAGATACTGGAATGTTAGGATCCGACCATTTGGTTTCCATATCTCGTGGTAATATGATAAGTAACTCCAAATCTCATTTTCTATCAGTTTTCACACTCCTGGGCTGCTGAAACGTCTAGGTTTCGCTTTAACATGGTCATATTTCCGTTTCGAAAAACCACTGAATTAACTCAGTGGTTTGTATCGCAGAGCTGCTTGTAAAGTGCTCAAATGGAATGATAATCTTCCAGCTGAGTTGTATCAAGCCAACGCGGAAGAAATAAACTGCAGTAAACTAGATCGATGCCTTGGCTAATAGCTCTTTTCTAAAATTTGTCCTGTAACTTTAGTTAAACAACGCCTGAACAAAGACACGATCAGACCGCTTAATCGCTTTAGCTTATTCACTCAGTTCTTGGACAAGATAGGTTTCATTTTCTAATGATTTCAGATAAAGAAAACAGCTTTCATTTAATTTCATTGACTATTTCGCTCCTAAGGAAAATACAGGACCTGTTGGCGTGGCGTGCCAATGGTGAAAGATCCCTTAACACTCGTAATAAACCAGAAGTTGCTATGGGAACTCAAACCTCGAACTGTAATCGAGTTTGGAGCCTACAAAGGAGGCACCGCTTTGTGGACAGCAGATGTGTTAAAAATGTTTGGGTGCAAGTCTCGTGTGATATCAATCGACATTGACCTTTCTATGCTGGACGCTGTGGCTAGAGAGTCCCCGGATATGGAGTTCCTTGAGGGAGACTTGTTCCAAGTGGAAAAATGTTTTCCAGGAGACTTCTTGAAGGTGAACTATCAAAATTAATGTTCATCGCTTATCGCTTTTGCAAACTGGAATTGTAAAGTAGGGTGGGAAGAGAAACTAAAAAACTAACTGAATTAATATCTTCGATGTGTTTTGGCACAACGTCAGGTGCAATTTGATTGACAGTTATTCAACAGCCCTCGTACATAATGACATTAGAAAGCAAATTTCACAGCCAAGCCTCGGTTAGAAAATGCAAATTGCAAATGTTATCGTGGACAAATTAACAAAGCAGCGAGGTAAGAATTCCCTTGTGAAGACAATTCGCCCCAGACAACTCGCCACCGATCTTTAGACTCACTAGTGGATAAAAGAGCGAAGACGTTAAGCGGTTCGTTTGGCTCGGTCATTGTGGATAAAAGAACTAGGGGCTAGTTGTTTGAAGATCGGGGGCGAGTTGTCTGGGGAGAATTGTCCACGGGGACGAGTTGTCTGGATACCACATGACAATGAGGTGCCAGAGGTTTCAGGAACATTTCGCGGAAGCGAGACTTGGGATGGTGGTGAATTTTCAACACGTCACGTTATCATGCATGTGCCCTCGGTGCGCGGAGACTTATGGTTTATACCGTTCTTAGGTATGGGCCAGGAGGGAGGGGGTGACTCTATTGTTTTCGAGTATCTGTCAGAGACCGACTCATTGCTGCCAGTGTGACGTCACATAGCAACAAGTCGAAGCTTCGCTCGGCTTGCCCAGATTTGGCGTCGGGACTCCACTGAATTCAAAGAAAAAGAGGATAATACAAGCTATTATTGCGCTATTATTCACTAATTTGGCATACTTGTGCAAGCTTTGTAGTGGATATTGTCTGTGAGTACAATTGTTTGTTGTTTTGTGTGCGTTTTGTGTTCCAAATTTATTGAAAACAAATCGGGTGAAGTGGGGTTACCGCCATATTGACTTCCGGTCAAGTAATGGCCACCCAAAACGCCCGCCGTTTTCTCTTCAAGTTTTCGACAGAAGTCCCTCATAATAGGAGGTTTCGTTCCTTTTTGATATAACTTTCTAGCCATTGTTAGTTTTTCGCAATGTGATGAGCCATTTTGCTCAACAATCCTTTTGAGTGCGAGGGCGCACATGACGGTTTGATTTCTCGCGTGTTAAACTTTGTTGGATTGGTGAAAGGTCAAGAGTGTCTATGTTTACCAGCTGTTAACTGGTTGAATGCTTGTGTTTTAAAATTTTGTGGGGCAGATGACTGCCTGTGTGCTCCAGAAGGGCTAAACTTCAGACTACCCGGCCACGATTGCGTGACATTAAATGCCTGCTCCCGTAGTCCCGCAGTCAGTAAATACTGCATATGGAAACAAAAGAGAAAAACTTAATGTATACACGAAACAAGCGTGCTACACATGAATATTCCTCGTTCTAAAATCCATCAGCCGAAACAAGTGCGCTATGCATGAAAAGACTTCGTTCTATAATCCATGAGCCGAAACGCGGAGTTTTAATATTCATTTTCTCCACTGCGGGAGTGCGGGACTACGGGAGCAAGCGTTCAATGTCACGCAATCGTGGCGGGGTATTCTGAAGTCGCTCTCCAAATGCCATTCCATTAACTTTCAAGGGATTGTTGAGACGAACCATAAGTACTAAAGGCTTAATTCTCAGCAAAGAGCAAACTTAATATACCATATACCAAACCTCCTATTCTGGGATCACGACATCTCCGCATTTCTACGTGGGCTCCAGGAAAACGTTGTCAATCCATTAAACTTTGTCGACATCTCAACCACTTGTTAGTATGTTTCTACTCAAAATATGAGGCCTTCGAAAAACTTATCCTACCTAAAATTACTGCAAAGAAGTCTTTCATATATTTTGAATACTGGGTAACATTGAACAAAGTAATCGAATCATCAAAAAGTTAGAAATTTCCACATATCTTTCAGGTAACGAAGCAAAACATTTGGCCACCATATCGAAAATCACCGATGTATGACGTGACGTCACACTGGTAGTTATGACTAAACCACTGATTTGCCTGGAGACACCCCCTCCCTCCTGGTATGGGCTGAGAAAGATGCCAAACCTTACGACTTGTTCTGTAACACCGTATTTGACAGGCATGTTTTATCAAGTGTGACATTTTCATGCATTCATTGTTTTGACAATTTAAAAGGTTTTTCCATCATTTTATTTATTACCAGCCTTTTAAGTTATTCTTGGCGGTTATGTTACATTTTAGAAACATCAAGAAATCCAAAATGTAGACTATTAGGTAACTTGACGTAATGCTACGTTTTCATCCTATGTTGCTGAATTCCAAACAACGATCTTTTACGTATATGGCTATACACCTGTTTCGTGATCATTGTGTTTTAAGAATCTTGAGGTTAAGAAGTGGGCGGAATACCTTCTCTCTCTGTCGGCAGTAGAAGACCCAAAAGAGTCGAGTCTAAATGGGTTGAATTGTTAAGGCACTGTTTAGGTCATCTAAGAGCAAAAGTTGTGGAATACAGGTATCAGTAAATAAACTATGTCTAATTAACAATTAGATTATGAGCTCGAGATTTCTATGAGGTGATAGTTGATGAGGCCGAAGGCCGAATCAACTATCATCTCATAGAAATCGAGAGCGAATAATCTAATTGTTTTAGTAGAATTCTTACTAAAGTTCACTTCAAATAACGGTTTCCAATTATTTCTCGCCGCATTATTAAACTTTACACCTCGAAAAGATCTCCCGGATTGAGTTGGCATTTAAAATTGAAGTCGTGCACGCGCGCGCATCATTTTTTCAATAATTTCAACTTTTTTTTAAGTCAAGAAACCGTAAATGCCCTTCGTTTTGTCTTCTCAGGACTTTAATTATTCATTTTCATCAAAATTTTCCTCCAAAACTTTGGCAAAACGAAAAAACGTCGCCATTTCGTAGACGTGTTCAGCCACTGCACACTAATGGGTGATAGTGTGCAATGGCTCAGATTACAGCATGTGCATTAGTATACCAGTAGAATTCTACTAAAAGTGAATAGATATACTACCTAAAAGGTTCTGAGTTATGAACATAGCTCAGGACAGTTGCAAAATTAAAGCCTGAAAAATAAAAATTCTGGCTTGAATTCCCAGTTAGTTAAAGACTGGCCTTTTGGCTTATCTCAAAGCGTGGAGGAGTTGAATTCGGCGCCACAGAACACGAATCAATCTAGTGCTAGGAAACCTACATTGAATCCGGTACCACTGGATCATAAATCCAGCGCCCTAATCATGACGCCACGCCCCCTCCTCAAATGATTGCATAACCTGGATTAGGCCTGTAGCGATTGCGATGGAAAAGCGCCAAAAGTGCTCAAAACATATGGCTTGGCAAAAAAGTGCTTACATAGTGCTCGATTTCTATAAAAACTGTTTGAAATTTATAAATAGTGTACAAAAGCTGCTCGCAGTTACGTTTCTTTTTATTATTTCCTAGCACACGTTTATATCTATTCCTAGTTTAATCAAACTTTTAACTAAACACGAAGTTACGAACCTATCAAAATCGAACCACTCTTCCCACGGTTAAAAGAACCATAGCTCATGCATTTCCATGGCAACAGTCAGCCAGTCAGGCGATAAGTGGAATTATTCTAACTGGAATTCATGACTTCAAATAACGGTTTCCAATTATTTCTCGCCGCATTATTAAACTTTACACCTCGAAAAGATCTCCCGGATTGAGTTGGCATTTAAAATTGAAGTCGTGCACGCGCGCGCATCATTTTTTCAATAATTTCAACTTTTTTTTAAGTCAAGAAACCGTAAATGCCCTTCGTTTTGTCTTCTCAGGACTTTAATTATTCATTTTCATCAAAATTTTCCTCCAAAACTTTGGCAAAACGAAAAAACGTCGCCATTTCGTAGACGTGTTCAGCCACTGCACACTAATGGGTGATAGTGTGCAATGGCTCAGATTACAGCATGTGCATTAGTATACCAGTAGAATTC
>JAHPZR010056048.1:35000-55000 GCA_019787425.1 Platygyra sinensis | reverse complement strand
TTAGTTTTGAATTTGAAGAGTTTACCTCAACCTAAAATCAACGATTCTCGTCGAGTACTTTAAGATATTGGCAGCTATTGTTTTGATCGATATTCAATCATTTACTGAAAAACCTGTTTTTGAGTGTGCTTTTGCTAACCTATGCTTGGTTAATAGAGGGAACTGGTTATGAAACTCAAGAAATTTCTTTGCGAGCGCTCGCTCAAGTTATATCTTTTATGAACTTTCTTCCTGCAATGCGATTTCCACCGATTTGAGGAAATCGCTCAGATTTTTCAGAATGACTCAGAAACACCAAAAACCCTTTAAAAAATCCAGATTATTTCAAGAGAGCATTAGGTCCTGGGTTGCGCCTCTAGCTCTAGTAGACGAGAGAGTTAAAAAGACTGACCCCCGCTCCGCGGACTACCCACTGACCTCCACTCCGCGGACTACCCTACGGACTACCCTAAATAAACAACCAAATTTACTTTAACAGGGCTAAGAGACACAAGAAACCTACCTGCTCCACTTACACGATTATTAAGCACTTAATAACTGGCCACAAGGGAAACAGTGAGTTTTGTTTCCCCGAGACCCTTAATGTACATTGAGGTCGAGGGGAAACAAAACTCACTGTTTCCCGAGGGGCCAGTCATTAAGTGTTTTGTTAATATACCTCCCGACTCAAATATAGAAAAAGCTCCGAAAAAAAAAAAGATTCGCTTGACGCCATTGCATACACTGGCCGCACTCGCAAAATTGAGCGGCTGCCAAAACCAACCTGTCCCATCGAAAAATCACGATAACAGTCTTTTTCTTCGCAGCTAACAAAAAATATAGACAGTACTAAAGTTGCTTTGGCTTCTTCTAATGCTTTACTCGAGCATTTTGAGTTTGATTTGATCAGGAGCAGCATATTTTGTTGTATATTACACAAATACTACTTTCCTACCTGGCGACGGCGATCGACGAGCGAGTTGACGAACGTGGGCAACCCATTTTTGGCGCCAAACCAAAAGCTTGAAGACACAAAACGTGCATATTTTCCCTTTTGTTAATCTGCCCGATATGTTTTTGCGACTATAAATCCCTTTTCTTGAATAATGAATGCCGTCTCTAATGAGAAACGTTGTCCTACTTCAATGGCTTTTCAACATCAGGCCGACTGGTAGACAAATTTCCAGCGGTTTCAAGGTGCACAACTTAATCACTTGCGAGTCCAAAGTTCAAGGTGTTGTTTCCCTAGGGCGTCATTGAGTTTTGACCAATGGCACGTGACACGTTCTCCTCCAATCAGGAAACGTATTTGAGTTGGGAGGTATAACAAAACTGTATGAAAAACAGTAGCCATTTTCTCTTCACCGACTTCCTCGACCCAGTTTCTTTTTTTCCATTTTCACCCCATGCTTAATCGGCCACACGCTAAAACGCTGCTTTCTGAATAGACTGTTGAATACTTTCTTTTTAATCTGCTTCAAGTGTTTCCCATCGCCCCGACATTGACATTTGCTGAAGATAAACTCTTTTGAACCTTCATTACATCTGGAGAATTAGAGATCATCGCAGATGACACCCCTACATTACAAACAGGTGAACTAAATTAATTTTATACTTTTTAGCAAACACTTGAAGCAGATTAAAGAGATTGATATCCAACAGGGCCAGGAGCCCCTGAATATTGCGTACTGAAATGGTGGCTGTTTTTATGATCATGTAGGTGGAGCAGGTAGGCTTCTTGTGTCTCTTAGCCCTGTTAAAGTAAATTTGGTTGTTTTTTTAGGGTAGTCCGTGGGGGTAGTCCATAGGGTAGTCCGCAGCCAGTAGTCCGTAGGGTAGTCCGCGGAGTGGGTGTCAATGGGTAGTCCGCGGAGGGGGTGTCAGTCTTTTCAAATCTCCCCTGGTAGATACTCATTGCCGGATTTCATACCGTGAGGGCCTGGGTATGAATCCGTGTATTTAAGCAATAGACCACAAGTTTCTATGGTTTATTATGGGATAAACAACACAAGACCCATATATTCAAAAAGAGCACAACGAGATTTACAACGGCAGAAGGGCAAAATTTATTGGTTCATGTTACTTTTATTACTTTTATCAGTTAAACATTACTACTGGCCCTGAAGAAGATTAGCTCTCAGGCTAGTTGAAATATTCTGCCGTAGTACCAGCCTTGCAATCAATTTGGTTTTATAACACTTAGAGTGACGTCTGGTACGAGCATTTCTTGATCAAGAGATCCGGCAATAACAAGCCAAGCAGTTTAATTATTCGTTGCGTGGTCCCCTGCATTCAAGCGTTGTATATATGGATTTCCGGACACTTGTCTGGAAATCCATATATACATTTCTTTGCAAATTTTTAAGTTTTTGAATGGCTGTATCTTGTTCAATATTGGCCCAATTAACACGAAGCATAAGGTTTTTGTAAAGCTCGGTGTGCTCTTTCCGAATATATGGGTCTTCTGTTGTTAATCCCATAATACACGGACTCATACCCAGGCCCTCACCGTATGAAATCGGGCAATTGGGGAGGTGGTCCTCGTTGTTTCGGAAATCAGGCACCATTCATTAGGTATGGATCCATGCCTGGCATGGTAATTTGTGTCAGAACGACAATGGACATCTCCACTATCACGGCACAACCTAATTCATTGCAGTACTACAAAGAAAAAGCGAAACCAAATCCTCACCCCACCTCCCCCCTCCTTCCTGCTAGTACCTAGGCCCCTGGCTCCTAAGCAATATCATTCCAAGACTTCCAGGTTGAGCAACAGGACGTCAAAAATTGCACCATCATATCGTAAGTAATAGCAGCACTTGTATTTCCGGTCAAGATTTTTAAAACGTAGCTTAACGTGAATTTAAGTTCGAAATTTTCCGCTGGATCTTCTACTAATTATTATTTTGCCTTCTAGGTCTCTGATTCGCAGACGAACTATACCGGGGTTTAGTTCGTCTGAAACGCAGGCTAGAGTGAGGGAGTCTTAAAAAATGTATTCTTCATTTTTTATTTCATAAAAATGACTTTATTTACCGATCATTGCATCATCCAAGCTGCTCATATCTGACAATCACGACGTCACTTCGTGCGGCCATTGCATTCATGATGACGTCGCAAATAGCTCTCGAATATATATATATTTCAAGTCATGAAATCTGATTGGATAATAGTTACAAGAAGAACCAATCAGAATTTGAATAAGAGGTAAATAAGTGGTGAATTTGAATGAGCTACAATCACACGGTAGGAAAAGTTGCAGAATGAGGAGCAGACAGGGTTGATTCCATCAAAGAGGGCAACATAATGAGTGAAGAAGTCGAAGAGAATGTACCAATTTTCCTTTCTTTTGGCAATCTTGGTGTGAAGATCAACGATCGACAAATTCTTCAAAATGTGAGCGGGAAAGTTCACCCTGGGGAAATGTTGGCTGTAATGGGGCCCAGTGGTAAGTCTTGAAGCGAATAATATCATTTTGTTCAACATGAGAGTTAGTGTCCTTAGTCCTTAGTATACCAACCGTTAGTTACTGTTTCATATCTGAATTTTTTGGTATATCCACCTAATGTGCTTTCTTAGAATATTCAAAATTTATTAGTCTCGTGTGTTTTGTCGATATGTTTATCCGCCATGCCAGTGCTTACCATTTTGCGTGTAAGTCTATAGTCAGTCTGCAGGGGTCGCTGGATTGAGTTGTGAGTACTTGCAATATGTCAGTAAGATTAAACTGGAAGAAAAAAGCTCCTCCGACTTTCATAACCCCCATGGTCGCAGTACCGCTTTCATGAGCTGGGTTTTCAATCAAAGTGAGTTGCAAATCAAACTAACCCAAATGGATTGCTTGATTGTGCCTGTTTTGAATGAGAAGATATGGCTTTAGACCTCTGTAACGAAGATATATGGCAGCAACATTTAATAAATTTGTATCTGCGGTGCCATTTTAATTTACCTGTTGACGAGTTGCACCTGTAGTACACCGGAGTCAGCATTTTCATTGCGGAAAAAAAGTATCGCTATTTTCAACACTAAAAGATAGGCGACGTAAGCTATACTGACCGTGTGCAGTTATGATGGCTAAGATTATGACTGGAACCCTTTTAATGCTGCGAGGATAGATTTTTAAGTTCCCTTTTCGTTTCCGAAGGCTAAACTGCCTCAGTTCGCGTCCATGTGCTTGATGTGTACACTGTCGATTACGTAAGCTTTGTCCAGTGGCATAAAATTTCGGATTCAGTTTACTCATTACGGTGGCTCAATTTGTAAGTTAATTAAGATTAGATGTGATTTTCGTGTTTGACGTTTTGAGTTATAAGAAAACATTTGAATACAGTATATCTAGCGAGTCCTTACAGCCAGGGGACCATGGGATCACGCACTAAAGGCATCTGTGATCGAGTGTCGATCGATACTCTCGATCGAGTATCGATCGAGGGTTGACCGATACTCGATCGAGATTATGATCGATTCTCGATTGAGACTCGGTCGACTAACGATCGACACTCGATTGACATGGCCGTCGACAGTCGGTCAACTGTCCACCGACTCATATGTCAGTTGATAGTCTCCTAAGGACGACTGCTAGTCGGTTGATAGATTGTTGACACTCGGCCGATACTCTACCGACGCTCGGCTGACTTTTGTTGGTTTTCAACCTTACGAATGAATAACACATTTTATAGCTTTCTAACCCCCGTAAATGTTTCTCTCCATCATCCTCAATTTTTGAAATAGTCCTGAATCACTGACCATCCTAATGTAGTTTATTATTGTATCTCTCAGTTACTAAGTATGCTGTTATTGGTCAATTTAGCTGGCCATACTCTCCTGTACGGCCCAATAAATTTATAGCTCAGTGTTATAATGTTACCATAGTCTCCTTATTTTTTATTCATGAACCACATTTGACCAGCACTTGACTAATACTTAAACAGGACAAAAATACTAGACACCATTGCTAGTGCAAGATTTGGAATTGAATTACTGGAAGATGATTTCCGAAATACGCTAATGACTTCTCCAGAAGATTGTCAGAAGATGTCGCAAAAACTTCCAAAAAAGTTCCAATACAGTCTTGATAACAGAGCAACATGTGTTTAGGGCAAGATACTGTAGTATTCTTATGATTTACTAAACCGATATATCACCGCCAGGCAACCGACATGCTACCGACAGTCATCCATAAGGTAACAGGACTGACGCATAAAAATCTGACATCAATTTGTTAACTTGATGATAGAAAAAATTTACTTGAGTACCTGCTAATAATATATTAAGGCTTGCAAAAATTCTGTTTTCATATTTATATAAATTTAATACATGTATTCAACTTTCATACATGTGTACACTGTATGAATTCTGATTTTCTGATTGGTTGATTTGTATACTACTCTACGATCATTAAACCTGTAATGCTTTACGGTAGCACGATTTGGACTTCTTGCAGTAAAGAAAATCTTTTGAAAGTCCTTCGTCTTCAAAAACGTGCGGCTAGAATTATCCTTGATGCCGAAAGAACAGCATCTTCTGTCGACTTATTTAACACCTTAAAGTGGGTTCCCTTTTATGCTGAATCATATGTAAATCGATGCGCTCTAACCTACAAAAGGCTGAATGGCAATACCCCGGAATATATAAATGATCTACTTATCAGAAACTCTGACACTCATAATAGATCAACCCGTTTCTGTAATATAAACTTAATGTGCCCGCGATTTAAGAGAAGCACCGAAGGGGGACGAGCGTTCGCTGTGCGAGCAACGAAAGAATGGAACAAATTAAGTGTGGATATTAAACAGAGTACCAGTGTAAAAAGTTTTAAGCGTTCCCTTTTTAAAATAATCTTAGATAATCAAATTCTTAGCAAATCATTCCTGTAAATTTTTAATTTTAACAATATTTTATGATGTATATAGGTTTGTGTTTTATTTTTCAAATTTTTAATTTTTGAGGGCCATTAGTTTATCAGTTTTATTACTGTTATATGTTACCCTCGTTAAATAAAGTCTTACTTACTTACTTACTTACTTACTTACTTACTTACTTACTTACTTACTTACTTACTTACTTACTTACTTACTTACTTACTTACTTACTTACTTACTTACTTACTTACTTACTTACTTACTTACTTACTTACTTACTTACTTACTTACTTACTTACTTACTTACCATCTGACACTGGGTTGTGACGAAACAACCTCCTTGATGTCATTGTTGTGCTGTAAATTAGCTGTCAGTGATGTAAATTTAGCACACCATTGTCATTACACCATGGCTTTGGCTGACTCAAAGTTGTGGTGATTTTTGTTTGCAGTGTATTCAGTTTGAATAATAAAAATGTTAACACACTCATTGCTCGTGAATTATTGGGATTTACCTGCACTCGTTCAGTAACGATGAACTCAAAATTTTAATATTTAATTGCACTTGGCAGCCTTGTGCGCTATTGAAATTTCTCGTTCATTGTTAGTGAACTCATGGAGGTAAATCCCGATAACTCATTCGCTGATTGTGTTAACCTGTAAATAAGTGATGTTTGATATTTATACATGTAGTCCCCAAAAAGGAAGGGAAGTACTTTCCAAAACCCTTACCCTATTGACACCAAAGTCTGCAACTTTTGGTACCCTATTGATTTTATAACCTGATCAAAAATTTGATACCTTACATGCAAGCAAGTCCTGATCCTTAAATCAGAACCATGTTCCCTTGTTCAGACCAATATTAAAGGCATTGTGAAGGGATTTTTGTTGATGGTCTTATCAATAATGATAAGAATGTAGCTTCATCTACAAAAAAAAACATGCCCACTACTCAAGACTTGAATAGTGAGATCAAACTGGCCAAAATCAATCCCACATTTCTGACTAAAAGGGCCAAAAACAACTACCCTTTGGGGCCAAACATACCTGTACTGCTAAATTATAAGGGAGTGTCACCTCAACCCAGGCCCACCCTGCAGTACCCAATTTTGGTAGCATGAAGCCATTCAAGAGTGTTGCCCCAGATGACATGATTGTCCATTTGATAACTTCTCTTACAATTAATATTCTCTCAGGGATTTTTTACTACATGCTGGATCACTAACTACATGTAAGCTCCCATTCTGCTCTTTGGTGGAAAAAATAGATATAATTTAGCTGAAAACAAAGTGCTCCTCCTTGTAGAACATGATGAGTCAGTTATTAAAACCTAGATTGCTTTATCCTCTGGCAATAAATTAGTCAACTGAACTTTCAGAATCAAACTCAACCCAACTCAGTTTGTGAATTGAGTTCAATTGAGTTAAGCAATCATTCCAAATGAAATCAAACACCCAAATTTGTGTGAAATTCGAACAGCCTGAACCCAATGAAACTCGATCCATTAGATTGTGTTTGATTGAGTTCAGCAACTGAACTCAGTCAAACAAATTACATCTAATGGAATGAATTGTTTAACCAAAGGTCATGTTTAATGTAACTTGTTTTGCCTTCCTTGTTTTCTCCCTGGTTGCATGAAGATTTCCTCAGATTTTAAAAGCATTTGCAGGCAATCAAAATATTCACTGGCCTCCTCGTCAAAGCTTGATACTCTTTGTATCCTTTTACTATGCAGTTAAGCTACTGTAGCAGCCCACTGCACGTGAATCTGAAGCCATTTCTTCATGATTTAAGAGTATTTGTTAACACCTTAGCCCTGCCATTTACTAAGTACCTGTACGGAATTCTATGGCTCTAGTAATTAACAAATGTAATGTATTTTACAGGTTCTGGCAAAACAACATTGCTTAACATTCTTTCTGGAAGATTGTCCCCAGAAGATGGTGAAATTCTTCTCAATGGAACCAAGCTGAACAAGAAAACTGAAAAAGAAGATTTGTTATGTTTTACAAGAAGACATTTTCTTTGCAAATCTCACCCTTCGGGAAACTCTTACGGTAATGAATTTATGTAACTACATTGTACATGTACATGTAATAATTTAGTGTCCAAGCTTATTCAAAGGCATTTTACATGTAAACTTGTGTTATACCTGTATTAATTTTGTAAATGGCAATTTGTCAGGCCTTCTAATGAACAATTTCTTTTTTCAGTTTTCTTCAATGCTTCGTTTGCCAGATACGATGTCCAAGGCAGAGAAGCTACAGAAGGTACATGTACTTGCCTTGTAGTCAGTCCTAGCTAGTATCTCAACCAATCAATCAATCAATCAATACAATTGTAACATGTAAATCACTCACTACAGACAATCAATAAAATTCTAAGTCAGTCAGTCAGTCAGTCAGTCAGTCAAAGATCAGTGTATCAGTCAATGAATCAAACAATTGATTGTTCAATCAGCCATTTTATGTAGCTTACTCAGACTAGTCTATGCTTGCTGGAAACTGGATTAGAAGTCAAAGTTACTGTGCCTTTCAATAACATGTGGACTCTAAAATTCAAAGCTCAATCGATAAATGCTTTTGTTGCTACTGTCAATCAAATGGTTTGTGGCTCCTCCCAGCCTCCAACAATTGCTGAGCACTGCATGAACTTTGTTCAATGGTTTGATTAACCGTGCACTCAGCAAAAAAAAACACATTTGTTAGTCGAGCTTTGAATTTTAGAGTCCACATGTTATTGATTTAGGTGCAGTAAAATGCATAAGTGTACATTCAAAAAGTACAAATTTTCGGCCTGAGCTGAAAACAATCTGAGTATTTTGTCTCCAATAAAAATTATTCCAATTTTGTGCAACAAGTTTGAACTATAATAATGATAATAATAATAATAATAATTGTTTTTTATCGCCACTGGTACTTTCCTCTTGGTCATGGGATATATGCCTACATGCCTACATCTATTTTGTCGGCAACAACTATATACAGTCAAGTACAGTTATCGCGCCAAACATTAAATTAAAAATAAATAAATAAATAAATAAATAGATAAAAATAGTATATATACAAGTTTATAGGTCACATGATTATGAATTTACAATTATTAATACATGAACATTATTTTGACTGTACAGTTTGTGTTTTTAGACTCGACAAGATACTGTAGGAAACCTTTTTCTTAACACAGAGTTACATTAAAATATTTACCTTGTTTTCATAGTATAGAATTAAAAGGTGACAAGTTGTTTGCAACATAAATTAAACCTCCCAACTCATATTCTTTGGGATAAAATGCATTTTATCCCAAAGAATATGCTTTTTTCAGTCTCAGTTACCTCTAATGATTACATGAAAATGCTATTTACACACAGTGTATTGTATGTTTTACACTGTAGGTTGAAGAAATTGTTGATAACTTAGATGTCAGAAGATGTTTGGACACAAGTGAGTGAACTGTGTAAATAGAAAATAACTAAATACAGTTTCTTCTTAGTTGAGCTAGCATAAGAAAAAATGCTCAGGCTGTCATTTTCTTTAAGTTTATTCTTAAGTTTATGGCAAATGTACTAAATGTCTGGTTGTAAGAAATGTATTTAATCACAATGTACAGTATATAATTATATGTATATGCAGTTACATGTACAGTATGTTTAATCTTTGTTAGCATTCCCATGGCATTGTCCTGTCTAAACATATTTGGGACCTGAAAGACAGTAACACTGATTACTTAATCAAGTGGTCTTTTGTCACACAAGCCGTACATTAGGGAACTCCATCACGCTGTAATTTTTGTCTGACTAAAACACTGCTATCTATCTATCCATGAACAAAAAAGGACCAGACCTGAACTTGTAACAAAATGCAGGCACAAGAATTGATTCTGTGCAGCCAATCACAAGCAGGATTACTCTGCATACCCTTTGTGAAGTAGTTTAAATTTTGTTTCAACTGCTGCTAAGGGCACAGTCTGATGATCCCCTTAAGTATAAAACTTGAGTAAGATGTCTTATTCAAAGTGGGTGCTTATCTGAGGGGAGGTGCTAATTTGAGGATTTACAGTATATATTTTTTTTGTTTCAGAAATTGGTAGCCCTTTTGAGAGAGGATTATCTGGAGGTATTAAAGAGAATCAATTGTGTACATTTAATTTTACTTAATAAAATTTTATATTTATTTATAAAAATCTATATTTACAATGTAAATTATTTTCAATAACAAGTTAATTTTTTGTCTTGTTGAGTACACATCATGGTTGGTGAGGGCAAGAAATTCTTCTCATTTCTGTAGGGGTATATACTCCTGTGCCACAAATTTAATATGCTTCAACTTATTTCCTTTAAGGGGAGAAGAAACGTGCAAACATTGGCTGTGAATTGATTACAAATCCTTCTTTGATTTTCCTTGATGTAAGTTTTTCAAGTTGTTACATACTGTAAATACAGTGTAATAGTAGTACAATGTTAGCCTTTAAATGTCTGTGAGCTTTTGATAAGGGAATGTTAACTAAATGACTTGTACATGTGAAGAGTGATCATCGCTGCGATGATCACTCTTCACATGTATCTACAACCGCAGTACAAATATGAATTATTTCATATATACTTCACATCACTTCACTACACGGGAAAATATGAACTCAATAAATTGACCTCGCTCCCAACGTGTGGCTTCATACATGTAGCTCAGTTGGTAGAGCATCGCACCGGTATCGCGGAGGTCAGGGGTTCGAATCCCATTGAAGCCCTGATTTTTTTTCAGGCTTCTTCTTTCCAATTGCTTAAATTGGAAAATTTACTGCGATGATCACTCTTCACATGTATCTACAACCGCAGTACATGTACAAATATGAATTATTTCATATATACTTCACATCACTTCACTACACAGGAAAATATGAACTCAATAAATTGACCTCGCTCCCAACGTGTGGCTTCATAGCTCAGTTGGTAGAGCATCGCACCGGTATCGCGGAGGTCACGGGTTCGAATCCCGTTGAAGCCCTGATTTTTTTCAGGCTTCTTCTTTCCAATTGCTTAAATTGGAAAATTTACTGCGATGATCACTCTTCACATGTATCTACAACCGCAGTACAAATATGAATTATTTCATATATACTTCATAAATGACTTGTATAAATTTATAAACTTATTTTACATTTTATATACATATAGTGGCAACCATCAGTGTATGGTAAAATTTATAATATCTGCAACTTGTGTATCAGGAACCAACCTCAGGTTTGGACTCTAGCAATGCCCTGAACCTTGTTAAAACTCTGAAGAATTATGCAGCAAGAGAAAAGAAAACAGTGGTGACCACAATCCACCAGCCATCAAGTCAGATCTTTTACATGTTTGATAAGGTTCTTCTGCTGTGTGGAGGACAGGTAAGAGCTCAGCCAGCTAACATAGTTGGTGTGTGAATATTTATTGATCGCTTCATGTACATTCATGTCTGTGTGGGTGCATGTGTTCAAGTCTTGTTGTTGCAATTTAATTAACTTAGCTGGTGGAGATCAGATAAACTGCTTGCCATTGCTCTTTCATTTTTGGCTCAGATTTTCTTCTTGAGTCTGATTCAAGTATACATATTCCATGAAAAGGAATGCTTACACAGGGTGAGACGAAAATGAAAAGATGAGGTCGCCCTTCGGGCAAGCTATTACTTGAGATTACTAGCCCGAAGGTCAGAGGAGCTAGCCCGAAATTAAATTTATCATCAGAAAAGAGGACCAACGGTGCTTGCCCGTCGGGCAAGCTACGATAAGAAAACGCTAGCCCGACAAGTCATTCCACTAGCCCCGGGCTATCGGACAGCACTTTCGTCGCGCCCTGTTACAGGTGGTATGGATGAGAAGGAATCAGAACAAGACAAAAAGCTTGTCCTCTGTGTGCCACACCCTAACCTTGGCTTAACCCAGGTTTCCTTGCCTCATATTCCCTGTCTGATTTGGAGAGTCAACAAAAACAGACTCCATTGGCTAAAGTTAATTAAATTGTTGTAACAATAAAAATAATAATAATAATAATAATAATAATAATAATAATAATAATAATAATAATAATAATAATAATAATAATAATAATAATAATAATAAAACAATCTTTAAGGAGGAAGCACCTGTCATGTAAATATGTGGTTTTCAGGGAGGTCCCCCATAAAAATAAAAATTATTAAATTCTAAAAAAAGAAGTACAAATGTCACAAATCTAAAACTACTAAAACTACGTACTGTCCTAAAAACTATTTACAGACAATTATCTATCAACAATATGGCGTTATCTAAGACATTTACCCATTATCTAAAAATGTTCATCCATTAAGAACATTGTAAGTTTTTTCTTAAAAATTGCACTTGGCATTGGCTTTCTTAGAAATACTGGGAGGGACATCCAGTCATTTGTAAAACGGAAGTAGGACACTCTCTTTCCGTATTCCGTTTTAAGTTTAGGCAATCTAGGTAAGTAGCCATTTCTAGTGTTGTAACCATGTGAACTTCTTAATGTCGATCTAAATCTTTCAAAATGTTGCGGAATGTTTCCTTTGATTGCATTTTCTACGGCGATACATCGGTGAGAAAGACGTCTTCCAGCCAAAGGGAGCCAATTCAAACACTTCAGGGCTTCTGAAGAAGACATCATACCTACATGTAACTTAATTTTCTTCGCAAATTTGTTCTGAAAACTTTGCAATTTTTCCATTTCTGATTTTAGACCAGGTTGATCTCCCGACACTGTGTCGGCATAGTCTAGGTGTGGCAGCACTAGCCCATTGTAGAAGGCTATACGAGTTCTATTGTCCAACATATGAAATATGCGATTAAACAAAGAAAGGCGATAACCTAGTTTTTTTTTAGCAAATTGCTGATATGTGGCTTCCAGCTCCATTTTGCGTCCGTTGTTACTCCCAGATGATTTGATTGTGTAATAGATCGTGTAATAGATCTTCGCGATTGTGATAATATCAAACACATACAAGATTTATACAACTTACTGGATATTTTTACTAATGAGAACATTTCATCTACTACTGTAATCAAAGAATTTTTCGCCCAAACCGTGCGTGATAACACAAACATAATAGATCGCGATGATAACTGGAATCTATTACTATATAAAGAAGCTCACCATATCAAGCGTTTAACACCATTTCTGAACAATGGCTTAAAAGCCAGTGAGGAACTCCGCCTATTCTCTTGACAGTTTCGTTTCTTTGTTTTTCATTTTCACGTGATTATACTGTTGTACAATCTCGCAGTATTTAAAATTCTGCTACCTGTATCCCGCCTTAGTCCGAAGATGATATAGATTTATATCGAAATATTACAAGCACATAACACCGTTTCCTTGCATTTGTTGTCTATCAAGTTTAGTCACAATGCAATTACTCGGTATAGCATTTATTCTTAACTTAACTTTAACAATATAGATTGTACTTTGTAAACAGCAAACACAAGACTGGATGCGCACGGTGTAGAATGTAGAACTGCAATATTAAACTAAAAGTTAAAGCACATGTTATTTTTTTGCTTTTTGTGAAACAGATAGCTTATTATGGAAAGGCTAGCAAAGTGCTTGACTTCTTTGAGAGTATTGGCCTGGTTTGTGACGCTCACTTCAACCCAGCAGACTTTATTTGTAAGTGTATGTCTATTGGTAATAAATATTAATTTTTAGTCGGCTAATCTGTAATAAACTCGTTAAATTGTATTTGATGTTCTTATGTTTGTCATCAGTGGAAAAAGTAACTGAAGGAGAAGAAATACAAGAAAGGATTGTGAAAGGCTGGGATGAAAGGTGAGTGTGATACAAACGTTCCCTTAAAGTGAATGTTATGATTACAACTTAAAGTTCTCAGCAATAAAGAGTTACTTCCAATCAGTACTGCCAGCACATCTGTGCTTCCATGAGCTTGTTTCATGTGGCGCTTGTTCATTTCGTCATTTAAATCCCTGCTGCAAACATAATTCATCTGTCTTGGCTTTTCTGTTGTTGACCATGATATGCAGTGGCAGATCTAGGGGAGCTCCCTCCCTCCACCCCCCTCCTCCTCCCCCCCCCCCCCCCCTCCCTTGTTATTTTGGGTGAAAAAAAGAAGAAATGACTGAAGGAAGAAAAGCCGGCTGGGCAAGTAAATCAAAGCCGGGCCCCCTCCTTATTTCAAAACTCTGGATCTGCCACTGATGTGTTCTTGGTGTGTCCAAGAACTCAGTTTATACTTTGTGAACAACCCAATGTATGTTTTAGTTGATTTAATGTATAATATTGATCTGCATCTGAATTGAAAATTTACAAATAAATTTCGTATTGCAGGCGGAAAAGACATCAGAAGTATTCAACAATGTCCTATATGAATACACCAGTAAAACATGACAAGTCAAGACCTACTACAGAGGACAATGGCAAAGACAAGCTGGAAAAAGGCCAGGATAGAGCAAGTGAAACGAGTAGCAGAAGCTCAAATGAATATCAGATAGCTGAAGTAAGTGCTAAGCAAAAAGATGGACAATCAACAGCTTCTAAGGACCCACTACACAAAGAACAAGTTCATAACTCAGATGGCCCTGAGAAGGAACTTGAAAAAGACACTTTGAAGAGCTCTGCAAGCATCAATGGTAGTGAATCGGATGACGAGTTGTCAGAAGCAGTTGATCAAAATAAAGTGGTAACCGAACTCTCACCTCATGAAAAACAGAAGATGGATCTGAACACCGTAAATGGAAGTGCACCATCAAATGTTCATGAAACATCTCTGGAGCTTTCTGAAACAAACGAGAGCTCTACTCCTCTGATTCCAAGTCCAAAACCATCCAAGACTTTATGGAAAAATGTGAGAGATTCATTCACCAAATCATCCGAGGCACTAGACCTCCCAGTTCACACGGAGGCTCGGTTGTCCTCTGCAGACTTCAATGTGGCTGTTGTTACTTACAAGCGTACTACTTCACGGGATTACTCCAAAGTCGACATTCATTATCATGATGACGATGAAGATCAATCAGCCTTGTACACGGATATCTCCACATCATGGGCCACTAGTTTCTGGACACAGTTCACGGTTCTGTTGCAGAGGACGTTTAAACAGTCCAGGCCTGAAATTCTTTCAAAGCTTAATTTTACTCAGGTATCTGCAACCATTGCGTAAAATTGGTATAACATAAAGCTGAGAATGACCCCCAGGTTTTATATGATATTAACTTATTTACCTCTATATTAAACAAGGAATGAATCTAACAGTCCCTCCACCCCCCCTCCCCCCCCCCCCTCCCCCCTTCAGATTTTTTTTCACCGGCTGAACTAGTGCTCTGAAATTTCAGTAGAAAGCAGGCAACTTTGCAAGGTGCGAAAACCGTCTGGGCTTTTTCACAAATCAGCTTAGTTCAGTTTTTACTAAGTGCATCCTTGTGAGCAGGAAAACAAATGATTTTACTGACGAAGAGCTCAAGGCTACTTTTAAAAATACTTCAGAAGAGACATCCAGCTGAAACCAAGTTTGCAAGGTGTCGTTTTTCACCGCCATGACGTTATGACGGAGTTGTCCTTCATTGCAATGGTTAAAAGTGTTTTCTCCGGCCATAATCTGTTGTTTGTGTCTGCGCACCCAGTCGTGTTCTTGTCCTTATAACTATAACTGATTGCTTTAGAGCCGTAGTAGACGTGGATTATTTCCAGAAAATTAGTTGTAATGGGGAGTTTAATGTTGATTGCAGCACGTGCTTCTAGCCGTGATAGCAGGACTGATATGGTTTCAAATTCCTTATAAAGAGGAGAGTATAGTGGACAGATATTCATTGGTATGTATAGCTGTACTGTTATTTTAGGTACAAGAACTATTTTTCCTATATTGTATGTTATTCTCTGTGATTAAAAAATATGGACCAAATCCTGCCCTGTGATTGGTTTCTCCTGTATTTCTCCTCCTACTTACAATCTTCTCGCTCTTTTCTGCAACGAAGAGTTCTTTACTTGCGAAAATTTGGCCAATATGCAACCATCTTGACAAGACGGGTATTGAATTACATGTACACATATTAAATGCAAGTTTAAACTAGCAACCATGTAATGTGTCCCGGCTCTCAGCCGTTGCTTGTGGGCCACGTGACAAGAAATGGCAACAGCAGAAGGGGAACTCCTTCTGTTTGGAACTTAGTTTATATGGTGGCCCCGATGTTTTCTTTGCCCTAGCTATTTTAATTGGCTGTTCTGGATATTATGTTCGCTATATTTTATTTTAATTCAGTAAGTAACAGATGCTTGTCATTTTGTTTTACAGCTATTTTTCATCATTGTTTACTGGAATTTCACAACACTCTTCAGTTCGCTCGTGTCATGTGAGTGCCATGCTATTGGAAGTGAAAACATTTAACTAGATAATGATTACATTATAATTGGGATAATATAACTGTACATTTATTGCATGTATACGATTTGCTAGCCTCCTTTCCTAGCGTACCTGCCAAAATAATGTGTGCACAGAAGGCTAATGATTTCATGCTGTCTCAATTTTGATTGCCCACATCACGAGAATGCTTTGCGTAAAATTCACAGCAATGCCGTGCAACTTAGGGTATCAGAAAGGAAGATTTTTTTTCTTGTTGAGTTGAAAACCTGGGGTGACGAGTTTATTGATGAACAGTTTTGTAATTGTTATTGTACAAACTGTTTCCATGCGCACATGCGCATTTATCTTTCACTTTTTTTACATTAATTTGTTTATCACAACTGGTCTGTTTTCCTAATGTATTTTCAGTTCCTAATGAAAGAACAGTGGTGAACAAAGAAAGAGCAGCTGGATATTACAGACTGTCAGCATACTATTTAGCCAAGCTCTGCAGTGAACTACCGCTGGTCGTGTTACAGCCCACACTGTTTTTACTTATTGTATATTGGATGACGGGATTAAACAGAAGCGAGGCTTTCCTTGGCACACTCTTTGTGCTATTGTTAACAGCCCTTACAGGACAGGTGTGAAAATAAGTCACGTTTTTGCATTATGGAACCTTTTGCCTTCTGGGTGCACTTAAAATTGTCAGTATTAGCCGATCATTACTTACAATGTTCCGCATTATCTTAGAAGTCGCTGACCTGACATCCTTCGTTATCATGGACAGTCGGGAAACAGACATCTTCACTGATCACTTGTGTGAAAATCCGACACTGGGACGTATTAAAAAGAATTAAACTGAGAAACGAATGAAGCACAGGAAAACGATCCTTTTGAGATTTAGACATCGGATCAAAAGTTTCCGAGACGCAAGAGTTTTCCAGGCATCGCTCACCACCATTACTGAACATATCTACTTCAGTTTTGAAAAAGCGAGGGTTTTGGGATCAATGTTTAGGAACAAAAAGTAAACAGACCTTTGTATTAAGCGTTGTTTGTTGTTCAGTCTGTAGGTTTGTGTGTCGGTGCTACAGTGATGGATTTCAAGAAGGCAATTGTTGTTGCTGCTGTATATGGTCTAACCTGCATGTTATTGGGTGGATTTTATCAGAAGCACATACCATCATGGTTATCTTGGTTTCAATACACTGCTGTCATTACTTACTCTTATGACGCAATTCTCAGTATGGAATTTACCAATTCGCCGTCATTCAGGTGAGCGGAGACTAGTCACAATTGGCTGGCCTACCTAACCTCAATAGAGTACGACTTGAAGAACACATCTTGCTAGAATAAGATAGAAATTGACACCACATATTTTAAGAGCTTTTAAGACGAAGAAATTGGGTGTTGTGTTAATTGAAAGGAGATATTGGCTCTCACGACCTGGGAGATAAGAAAGTCAAGAAACGCTCATGAGCAAGTAAATGTTTTGTGAAATTTTGAGTTATTTGTCCGGCCGGCGAGCCACACAAAGTATTTAATATCAAGATCTTTAGGAAAGTTTACCTTCCATACGCTCTCAATATTTAAACCTGTTATTTTGTTGCTCAATCAGAGGGTGAATTTCTTGTACTAATGAGACAGTAATCTATCTTTTTTTATTGAAAGTATTTCGTCTTAGAACTGCGTTCCTAGGTACCTTAATTGTTTCCTTGTTTTGTTTTGTTCTGATAGTTTCATTCATTTATTGATTTTCGTCATTTGTCTCCTTGAGATGATGACTTATTAATGTTGTCATGGAAACCGTACACATATCTTATTGAAATTATACGCAGTGTCAAGTCCTCACGCACTCTTTTGTGCTTCATGTAGTTGCCAAGAAGTGGACTCGTCATATGCTGCGTGCAGGAACAATGGGACCGCTATTGAAGGAAGTGACATCTTAGAAAAGCTGAACGTGGCAAGGCCTGCCGCCGTGAATATCGCCGCACTTTTGCTCTTCAACGTTATGTTCAGGATTTTGGCGTATCTTTCTCTGCGCTACGTTCACAAGCCCAGATGATGGGAATCAATGTGGATCCAAGGCATACAGAAGACACCACGTGATACACTGCTTGTAGTCGGCCATTTGTCGAAGAGAGGGGAAGAGAGAGTTAATCGTGACTAACTCGAACGCCTGCGCAGTGAAGTTATATGGACGACCAGGGGTTAGAGTCACACCTTGGTTTCGCCCCAAGCCCTTTCCTCATGAATCCCCACCCCATACTCCTTCGGAGTCTTCCTGATTTTCGATGGAAAACTGACTACATAACAAGCAGTACGGCCACGTGATTAAACCGCCTCGTTTTGCTGCTTTAAACGCGGTGCGGCACGAGATGACTGGTACACTGAAGGACTGTTGGTGTTTAATTTGTTATTGATTATTTTTCTACTTTTTTTTATTTAAAATCCACTTATTTAAAAGTTACCCGTTTGTTGAAATGGTATTTTTGCACTTGTTGAGTATTCAAAGAAGATACGACCTGTAGAGTTTTCAACAGATCGTGGTTGACTAGCTCTCTAATTACATTCAAATTATCACGACTGGAGATTTCAACAATTACTGTTGATTTTTGAGTAATTTCAAAGAAATATCGAAATGGTAAAATGGTTAGCAAGAACATGTTTTATTAATATATAGTATATTTTAGGTTCTATGTCCTATTTGAGACAAAGGAAAAAAATCATAAAACTGATTGTAAAAATAGTTCTAAAGATTTGTCATTGCGAGATTTTGCATTAAAACTAATCTGTAAAAGGGTCACAGGATTTATTTTCTGCCTAACATGATTTGTTAAGAACAATAATTCGAAAGAATAACGTTATAAACGATGTTCTTGAACAAGGAAAAAGAAACAACATCGTCATTGACTAGAAATATCCCCGTATTCGTTCTTTCAAGAATGCCTGTAATGATGGTAGCATTTGCAGCTCCTTCGTTCTTGAAGCAAGTTGTTGAGACTGTGTGATGTACTCGAATCCACATTTTACCACAATACCTTGCGAACCAAACTAAGCCCACTGGGTATATAGAAAGATATGGTTTAACGGCAGTCGTTCAAATACTACGAATTGCTCTTATCGAGTTTGAATGAAATACAATTTTTCTTTGTGTTTTTATACGCTCTTTTAGAGATTTCGTGCGCAAGCATTATAGGTAAATGTACCAGTGGCCATCTTTTACCTTACGGTGGCATTATGGTTGGCAAATGGTGCAAAGTTCACAAATTTTTTATTCACATTCACATTCAATGCTTATTCTTGTTATTTTCCGAATATATTTATTGACATTCAACAACTAAGTTTATATTAAGACGTTCGCGCTAATTGTTTCTGCGCATCCTTACTGCGCACGCAAATTCACATGCCACGTCATGCATCGAGCGCGCGCGCTAAGTACTAAAATGAACAATGATGGGGCAGATGACCATTCCTATAGCTTTGATCGGATTTAACGATCTTGGACGTTCGGTGACCCCTACTTTTCTTTTCAGAAACAGATTTTATTTACAATTATCTACACTTTGTCCAAAAACGAACAAAAAATCAATGTGGGAAGTTAAAAAAATTTCAAGATTTCTGTCCAAGGGACATCGAATCCTGCCATTTTGCGGCTGCAAGGCGCGTAAAACTATGGTCGCTAAATGCGAACTGGTTCTTTGAGGAACCTCACCAGTTGAGTAAATTCGCTTAATAGGTCCATTCAAACCATATTTGGCAGAGAACACTCCCTTTCAAAGCTCTAAATGCAATATTTTGGGACTTGCAGCCACTTTGGTCTTCTTCGCTAACGAAG
>JAHPZR010056048.1:27500-30000 GCA_019787425.1 Platygyra sinensis | reverse complement strand
ACATTCATTGATAGTGTACAACCCCCCCTTTCAGAAATTCCTGGATCCGCGCCTGTAGATACTACAGAAATTATAATCAGATCAGCTTTCGTTACCGCATTATTAGAAAGGCCATCTTCTTTGCCTGGTAACCCTATTCAGACTAGGTAGGTAAGCTTTTCAGGTCCTCGCCAATTTCTGAATAATTCTAATATAACTGGACAAAGACGCAATGACCTTCAAATTTGGTTACTTTTCCTAAAATCCATCAAAGGAACAATTTCATTTAACACATCTAATTAGTGATAGGGGTTTGATGTTCCCATGGAAACCACATTTTCACAGGCATGTTTTATAAAATTTGAATTTTCCCGGTCTTTATGAAGACAAAATTCAAATTTCTTGCAGTAACGTTTACATCCTCCAAATCATCATTCTCATAGCCTCCAAAATCAATAGCCCTACGAGTTACAGGAGAGCGCCAAAAAAGCTTCCCCTCACAAATCCGAAACCGGCTTCCCAGTTCGTGAACATCGAATACACCCAGGCTCTAAGCATTCGAAATCAAGCTTATTTTACTGATCTTCTTGTTACCATGGCATGCAAAGAAATTCATCACTAAAATACTTTCCATGTTAAATATCTGTCGTTGGAGGCATATGTTCTCTCCCTACCATAATCACGAAGTTAATAGTACCATTGTTCTGACAAATAAGCATAACATATTTTAATCTCCATCGTTTTGGTCTAACTCCTATTAAATTGTTATCTTGTCCGTGGAAAGTCCATGAACAAAACTAAATTTATCTCCTTCCTAGTATTTAATTTTAGCAGAAAAATTCTTGTTCTAGTTCTCTCTGACTCAGCTCGCTCAATTGTCTGTAAATCTTGCTTGGTGACAGCGACTTTACCTGAGGACTAGAGGCTCTTCTTTTATAACTGTTATGCACATTTTCTGAAAATGAAAAAGGAAGTGGATTAACATAAAATAAATTCTTCAGAGTTTACCGCTAAATAGAAAATTGATATGTCGATGTACTGTTGTTTTTAGCTATTGTCTCTTTAAAGGCGACCAAGTAAACGGAACATTACCAAGTTACGTGATTTTGTTTCTGGTAAATAGCTCTCTCTGTGGGCCGTTGTACCCAGTTCAAAACTTTTTTTTTTATTAGAGCAACTCACACAAACTTACAATACCACGACCAACTACGAATACTAAAACATTACTCAGTACGAGCACAATACGCTAATAAAGCCGTACCACTCGTTACTTATAACTATTACTTAACTAACAATACTAGCAAACAAACCGTACATTACATCTATGGAAAAATACAGTCACAAAGGCAATAGAAAGTTACATAGGAAGTGATACAATAAAAGAATAGTTACTGTCTACACAGGTCAAATTGTTCCCCATTTTTTTTTTCTGAATTGATCTAAAGTTTGTTCTTATGCATATATTTTTCTGTCTTTATCTTTATCTTAAACCCAGCTAAGCTTTGAGATCTTCTACAATCCCATATATATAATATAATTGTGCTATTAACAAAAATAAGTTGGCTATCAACAGAATAATTATAAGGGGCATTCTGAAGGTTGTAATACCTAAATGCAAGCTAAGATGAACAAATTCTTTTGACAAAGAGTACAAGTAAAATTCAAAATATTTCCAGAAAAGCTTTGAGTCAAAGGAGGTGCAATGAGGTTTCTGGTTCAGACTTACAAAAGGAGCGTTTATCGTCTGTAATGTCTCCTATCTTATATAATTTGGTATTGGTATATAGAATAAAGTTAAGGACCTTACATTGAAAGGCCTCAACATAAGCCTCAGAACACACTATATGCGGCAAAAGAAACACTTTCTTAATTGATCCTCGTTTAAACTAAAATCACGTTTCAGAACTAACTGGAATTATTAAAAAATTTTGCTTTTTTACTTATTAGCTTTGTGTAATAGTCTTTGGATTTTTTCATAAGGATATCAAAAACATTACTTTCAATAATCTGAAAGTAAGCGCGACGGTACGGCATTGTCAAAGAGACCTGCCCCGTACAAAATAGTTTTGGCTTTTGACGGTAGGCGTGTCTGAACCTGCTAATATCAAATCTATAGGACTCTGTAATATTTAAATGCAAAACGAAGGTCAGTTACATGTGGATACCAGACTCAAAAAAAGTCTGACAGAATATTGGATTATTATCTATACGAATGTCCTTGTTATTCCAAAATGATATTGTGCCATGGTTTCTCCGCAGAAAACTCGTCTCGAAAAATCCGCCCACCACTGAAGCAACTCGGTATAAAATTGAGAAGAGATGGTGAGATCCTTTACATTATAACTGCCAGGATGAAACAGGATGAAAGAGCCGCCCAAAAGCATTTTAGTAGGTGATGTAGGAAACCGTAGCTATTTTTCCATGTGCGCCGTCATTTTTCGCTGAAAATTCTCTTAAGGCCAGGCCTAGTCGTAGGGATTTAACCATTGTTTTCCAATCAATCATCTTTCAGTCCACCTTT
>JAHPZR010056048.1:15000-22500 GCA_019787425.1 Platygyra sinensis | reverse complement strand
CAATTTGCCAGTGTGCTTAGAAGAGAGGAGCATGAACAAGTTCACTAGTGATTTGTTTTTTTCCTCCAGAATGAACACTATGAACTTCGATCAAGCAAAGCTCAGATACAACTCTCAACTCTTAAGGTTCTGTGGGTAATCTTTTTAGAACTGAAAAACTGTATTTATCGTCGTAACGTGCGACTTTGGTCGAGCCATGGTTCGCCTTTTAACGAATCGTAGTCGAGCCAAAATACCGTCTTATGGCTCGACCAAACTAGCGTGGTATGCCACCGAAGTGTACCAGATAGAAACGATTAGGTATTTACCACTGCATGATACCCAAATATGTCCAAGTGACTATGATATCGTAGTTATTGCAGGTCAGTGACTTGATATCACAGGATATCGGGATGTAGATGACGGCTTCTGATTGGCTTGTTGTCAATTTGGGTGCAGTAAGTATAAAGTGAGGCAAAACTGAAAGGTAACTTCTATTGTTTTCTTGGCAAGAAACAGACAAACTGACTTACTCTCGGCTTTGTAAGACGAGCATAATCCACAGCAGTGAAGACATTTACAAAGGATGAACATGTAACCCTTTCTGTATGGCTTGCACATTGCTGCGCTAATTATTGGGTTCAACAGAGAGTTAATAACAGCTAATCGCATAGACCAGAAATGTGCCGCAGCTGGGATTACGAACCACCCGCTCACGTGTTGAAGAACAACAATCTGGAGGGAAAAAATAACAAATTAATAATTAATATTTTTCTTAAAAGTGCACATAGAACTTTGACAAGTGCGTAAAAAAAACGAACGATGTTTGTGGACGTGACTGTTTGCATTTGTACTTTGTGCAGAGAAGGTATCGTGTTAGATAACAATTCACACCAAGCATCTGAAGATCCTGTGGAACTTATTAACTAGTGAGATTTTTGGCTCTTTGGGTGTAACATTCAAGGAGAAATTTGCTTTCAAAAACTGCGGTGGCAAAACCGCTTATGGTTTTGTAAATTCTTTTTTAAATTTCAAATTTTTTAACCCCCGGCGCACAAAAATTATTCAATACATCCGGTTCAGATTGCTTGGGATAGTTAATTGTACTATACTCTTTTTCAAAACTAGAATTTTTGTAGCTTGATTGGAAAATGAATCGCCTTAATGCTAATATTGTAAACATTGATTCATTCCCCTATAATATGTGTGAGTACATATTGTGCTCCAAAAGGCTATATTTTACTTTACGCCTATTATCTAACTAAGGCTGGCTAAACCTGTTTGTTACTTAGAAGGGCTCTTGTCTTTGTTTCGGTATGCCATTAGTGGTGGGATACGAGATCAAGCAAGGTTAATTTCTTCCTCTGTCAAAGTTTTGTAGTGTTTATTTCCAGCGTCCTTTGTAATGTACTGCGTTAGCCCTCATGTCACGAGAATGAGGGCCTATGTCACGATAATGCGGAAGTACTACTTTGATTGAAGGACTTTAAACTACTGAACAACTCAGTACCACACATCACCTGGAATAATAGCGGTTTTCTCGTGAGGCTTGATGATAATCATTTGACTTTGGGAACTTTATACACGTCTTTACAGCCTTCAATAAATTAATATTTCATTTTATTATATGGCTCTGTCTCTGTCTCACAAGGACTGGGAACTGCCAAATTCACGAATTTGATGGGCTGAAATGGGTATTGACCGCGGTCTATATTTTCCCATCTAGACCGGCATCTAGACCGGTAATGTTTTGCATTGAAAAAGTTGCAAAGTAAAATACAAAATCAATGACTGTTTTCATCTAGCAACTGATGTATATTTCTGTAAGTGGCAAAAAGCTGATGAGAAAAAAAAGTGAAGAGGACAAGCAAACATCGCCGTTCGCAAGCAAAATGTCAGTTAGTACAAACCAGTTACATTAAACGAATTAAATTTCTTTTGTTTTTGCGATATAATAAACATCTTATTAACCGAGCTACAAAAGTCGGTCTGTATGGGAGAATCTACCATACAGACCTCCTGTTCGGTTAATAAGAGCTAAGTATTACTTTCATTAAGAATTTTACATTTTAATATCCCATTGTATCATTTTTATTCAGATTATTACAGTTGGTGTCATGTCTATTTCTTTGGGGACGAATAATGTCCCTTTTAATCCTCAAACAAAAATACCTTGAATGTGCCTTGAAAACCCTTAACCAATCGCAAATGATTTTTTGAACACAATAACCACAACCTTTACAGTTTCCAAAGGATCGATGAGATAAAATTTCTAACTTTGAACATTGACACCATGCAGTCCGAAAATCAAATCGCCAAACACGCGCAAAAGAGTGTGACAGATCAGATGTTTTCCGCTACATTGTAACCTTGTGTTTGTTTGGGCAAACGTGTTTTTACTTGACCTAACAAATAAGTTATTGTGGATTATTTCACGATACATGTTTATTTCTCCAAACAACGAAAGTATTGGTATATATTCTACACGACATGGTCTCGGCGTTCTTCACTGCCGCTCTCAGCGAGCTTATGACTGTTTCTGCTCAGTTTCATCTTTGTAATTTTCTTAACAGCGGGTTTGCAATTATTTATCTTCCTATTCCTAATTTTGAATCGTGAGTGCGGTAAATAAGGTCACCAGAGCTATGTCACTTATTTGCCATGCTTTATGTAACAACGTAACAAAGATGAATTGTCTGGCAAGCTGGCACTGCTCGCCTGTTACCAGCTGCGGGAGTAAGTCTGAAACAAAATCCTGACTTAGTTTGTGGAAGAAAAGGAGAAAAGTTTCCAAGCAGGAACTAACAAAATGACTAAGTTTTAAGCTAGAACAACCGAGACTCAATATTTCTTTCACACCCTTCCTTTGGGGTCCCCTCAAAACCATTAATTGCATATCATCTTTGTTCTCAACGTGCAAGATATCAATTTGTACCAGAGGGAGAGCAAGCTGTGCATCTCCTAACACAACACGGAAGTGTACTTGTTTTATTTCAAAATAACGAAAGCACTTCACAGATGTTGGCTATCGTATGTTTAAAGCTTCACGCAACTCTCTGATCAAAGTTCAATTTTTTTCGTTCTCGATCGATTAGCCAGTTTCTAAAAATACCGACTTTGTTGAAAAAGCCAGTGGATCTATTAAGACAACACAGTACGAACCAATAAGAAATGCTGGATCAAGAGTGGAACACAAAAAATGTTTGTTTTACAAACGTAAGACAAATAAACCTTTCTCGTTTCCCATAAAAAAAACCCTTCTACACAAAATATTCAGTAAAAGCATTGTTTCCAAGGATTTTGTCTAGATAGCGAAATAAATTATCGATCAGTGAAGACCAGGAAATAATATCAATATGCAGTTGCTAAGCGTCTTGTTAAGTTGTTCAGCTGTAATGTGCTGTGAGTCATTTGTTTTCAGTGAGTCACAGATTATGCATACACGCATGAAAGCAGTTTTCAGACTGAAGTACGTGTATATCAAAAACATGAAAAAAAATAGCAAGAAATAAATGTGATATTTTGTCACAAGAAGGCTCAAAACTTTTATCCTCAAAAAAAGCTCGGTGTTACCTCAAACGATAAAATACAGATAATGTACGAGTAAAGAAACAAAAAGGACCGGACCATGTATCCGTTTGCATGAACAGAATTGACCATTGCACATATTAAAGCAGTTTTTTAAGCGGGTGGCCAGTATGCGATATGCAATGAAAGGACTGGTGTCGTTCGCCGCAAGCGCTATAGCTTACATGTAATTCTTAATCCAAGAATTAATTTCAAAACAATCGGTAGTATGAAATAAGCGGCTGCATCTTTCGGATTTTTGGCTTACGAATCTGCAAAGCATAGAGAAATGTGATTCACATTTTCCTATTTGTCTAAGAACGCTGAAGAAGCTTCGAAGGACTGAAGCGAGTATAGTATACTGAATCCCAGAATAGGCGAGTCAGCAAGTAATTCACTAAGTACTTGTTAAAAATGAAACAGCAGGAATAAAACGAAAACATGAAAGGATGGATTGGTTCGTTTAATACTTTTTCAAGGACAGACGAAACAAGGACTGTAGGTAATTCACATGACTGAAGAAATAACAAGACATAGACACCGAAGAAAAAAATTATCAAAACATCACGGTTGTTTAACTGAAGAAACATATTGACAAAGTGAATTAATTACTAAGAAGGGTTTAAACACAACAGTTATCTAACTTACCAAGAAGAGAACCCATGAAATACAAAATGCGATCATCATGACAATCATGAGACGAGCGAACATGTGGTTCATGGATTGTCTTTTCCGATCAGCGCCATCAATGTCGCGTGAAGGAGTAGACATTCTGCGCTGGCGTCGAATAAGCCCTTTGATGCTAAACATGGCGCGAGTGTAACAAAATATCACAACCACAAGCATAGATATCCCCAAAACCAGAACGAAAACGCTGTAGCCTAAAGACGCGGGAACCGTGGAATCAAAGTCAAAATGACAGAAGCTTCCGTTATAATAGGACCTCATTCTACCAACTCCCACTAAGGGTAACATGGAGTGGACCCCGCTGAATACAAACGCTGCAATGATAGCGTAAATTAGTCGTTTCTTTGTGAGATTATGCTTGTACTTAAAAGGCCAGCATATCGCTACATATCTGTCGATGGCCATCAATGTCATTACAAGCATGATCGAGCTGTTTAAAGTGAAAGCCGTCCAGCCGAATAGAACACACTTTGGGGAGCCTTGAGTCATGGCTATACCACCAAGGTAAGCGACCAAAGACATGTTCAAAGGAATAAACGCCTTTATGAGATCTGCCACGGCTAGAGTAAGGATCAGGATATCTGGGTTGTATTTCTTTTTGAAGCGTTGAATAACGATGATAGCCAAAGAGTTCAGGATGATTATGAAAATCTCGAGGAACAACAGAGTGAAGCCTTCCGACTTGCGAACGACCATTTTGAGTTCGGTGACTCCGCCAACTGCCCTGATCGATCCAATTCAACTTCAGCGACCGGCAGTAGTTGTGGTTGTAGTGTACACACAGTATTTGTGCAATGTGTTATCAGCTCAAATCCTTTGAATGCGCTATGCGCGCACAACCGGAAATATTTCCGTATATTTTAGGATGGTGATTCTGTGCTCCCGTAATATGAACTGAGATTCCACGTTGAGGGTCTCTCTAGAGCGAGCCTGGCATCCCGTCTTGAGTGTAACGCAAGCTCTCAGCTGGTCATTCTAATGAGCATTATTCTAAAAATGCCGCGATAAACTCGGTTTTAGCGGATACAAACGTCGCAGCATGGAAAGAAATTTGTGATAACGAAATAACCTCAAGAGGATATCGCTTCCATTAACAATCTGAACAGTTGGTATGATATCTGCTTGTCGTTATTCAGTGTGTGCCACTGGACCGGTTCTAAATGGCTTTTGATCGCCAAGAGTGCTAATCCTTGAAACCCTGGCTTGTTTTCGCTCGATCGCACAGGCCGCTAACTAACCTATTCACATTGAATGTCCCAGCCTAAATATTGACTTTTGATCGAAAAATTTTTGAAAATTGGTCGGAGCTTGACAAAAACCTGTCAGATTTCTGGAAGGTATTTGTACAGGAACAAACAAAGCTCCGAGGTCTTGACATTGATTGTTATTTCATAATTGAATACCGTGTCCTACTTGTTTTGACAGACGGCGCGACTTTTTTAGACGACACTCTGAATGTATAATTATATTACTTTTTTCGGGAAAAATTTATATTCTAAAATTCCTTATCTTCTTCAGTTTGAACTGTTCAGCCACCGTGCATCTTCCCGTAGCGAACAACCACAAGTAAACTGTACTCAAGAAATGACAGTCCACAGGCGTTGTCGGAATTCAAAGTGATGAGAGATAATTAAGCTTAAAAACATAGCAATCATATTTGCATTGTTTTGCGGTGAGAGTTAGGGCTTGGCTTCTTTTTTCATGAAACCCGTTCAGAACATTGCTCGTCCCTGGTAAAGGAACACTGAATTTCCCGGAGTTCCAAACTTATTCCAGAACATTTCGTCCCCTGGCGGCTATACAGAATAATCTTCTTGTTGCCGTTTTGTTAATTTTTATTAGTCCTCTGGTAGTCAGTCTTAGGTTGTTCTGCTGTTCTTTTGACATGAAAGTAGCTTAAAACTATATAATCTTCCGTCAGATTCATGTAAATGCTGAATTTGATGATTTTTTTATGCACCCCCAATGGACACCATTGTTCTATCCTGAACTGAACAGGACCTTTAATAAGCTTGGCTAGGCTATAAATTTCGCACCGTGCTACGGTGAATGTTTATCTCCTTTTTCCTTTCTACAACTGTTTTTTCCTACCATTTTTCATATGAGCAGCTTCGTTTGCATGGTACATGATCCGGGGTTTCTCCTCTCCCGATCGCGATCCCACCTCTCTCACTCTACCCCCTCACCGCTGAAAAATAATGGTGGTTAAAAAACGGACCACTGAATTCCAATCCTTTGAAAACGGTGGCCTTTCCTCTCCGTAGCCGTAAGTTTTTCTACAGTGTGCCTTTCATACTATTCCTTCTACACCGTTCAGTAACAGTCGTCATTGAATGCAGTCCAGACAATCGGAAAGATCATTTACACTCGTTGACAACGCCAACGAACTTGGGCTCCTAAAGCACACCATAAAATATAGGAATAAAACATATAAAACATACGAAATAGGATGACTTGCCAAAATCAATTTATAAAGAAAATTATCTAGACATTTTGTTTCTTTCAAAAATAATAAAATTATCAGAAAGCTTAGATAACACCATTACTCATTATCACTTAACCTGCAGTGCAGGCCTTAGTATGTCAGTTTCCGTGTGTTCACGAATTATAGCGGTAATAGCTCGCGATCGAGGAGATTCGCCATACGCCTGCATCGAAGGCTAATTATCACCAAATTCAATGATGTGTAATGATATTATGATGATGATGATGATGATGATGATGATAATGATGATGATGCTGATGATGATGATGATGATGATGGTGATGATGATGATGGTGATGATTTGATGATTTGATGATTAATTACAGCGCTATTTCTTGAAATGCCACAAGCATGCAGAAATCAGTTCGTGTAAATTTTGAACGAACACTGAAATAAATTATGATTGACTCAGCCTTTCAATTTTTGCTTTGCGTTATAATCTTTTGTTTATTATGAGTTATTGTTACTCTAAATCATCTACAGTGACAATATAATATCCGGTACTTGTAGCTACTTCTGTTTTGTTAATTATGTTAACCTAATTTTCTTACGATAGTCTGTGATCTGGCGTGCGGTGTTATTATTCCTTCCGGCCCGTTCTAATCCTTTTCTTTCCCAGTCACACCTTTTCCAGTGTAGACTTTGCTTCAAGGGTTGCTAACAGCTATCTTCAATTTTATGTCCTTCTTGTTGAGGAGCCGAGTATATTTTTTCACTATTAATTAATCATAAAAATTACAATTTCCTCGATTGTGATTGGTTTAGAAAACTCCTATTTTCCA
>JAHPZR010056048.1:5000-10000 GCA_019787425.1 Platygyra sinensis | reverse complement strand
GTTCGTCGAGTGTCGCCAGGTAGGGTGATAGTTATCTTATTTTGAACAAAATATCCTGCTTCTCGTCAAACTAAACCCCGGAATTCTTGAGTGAAGTATTAGAAGAAGCCAAAGCAACTTTAGCATTGTCTCTATTTTTCTTTCCTGCGAAGAAAAAGGCTATTATCGTGTCGTTTCGGTAGGACAGCTAAGTTTTTGACTGCCTTTCGTACTGCGGGCTCAGCCGCCGTATGCAAGGTGTTCCGAGAGCGAAACAGTTTTCCGAGAACGTAGCTCGAGGAAAACTGTGAGCTTCGAGGAACAGATAATGTCCAAGGACAAATATCCGAGCATATTTTCGCCCCAAATGGAGACTATCGTGTTTATTTATCCTTCAAATCTTTTACGCAACGCGCGCAGTTTTGAAAATTGGGGTATATTTTCTCGGATATCCCCCAGTTTTAGCTGGGGGATATTCCGTCACGTGACGCGTTTAGACCAATCGCGCGAGAGCCGAAAAGATTTAATGGATTATAAACTCGGATATTTGTCCTTGGCTTAGCCTGCGTAGCTTGGCGGTTTTTAAGCAAGTTGAGCGCGCTAAGAAAGCGGGGAAACCGAGATAACAAACCCCAAAGCCGCGAGAGGCCTGGTAGAGAGACAAACTGAGAAATTGGTTTTTTTAAAAATCGCTTTTTGTTTTTGATAACCCAAAAATTCCGTCAAATACCTGTCATCAGTTGGCCACGCCAAGTGCGACTGGCCTGCAGAACAGGCGTAATTTTTTGCGTATTTTAGGGAAACAGAGGCGAAAGCGAGGCGAAAGCGAGGCGAAAGCGAGGCGAAAGCGAGGCGAGTGCGAGTTGCGCGCGAGGGGAGGATCGCTCCTCCCCTCGCACGCAACTCGCGCTTCGCGCTCGCCTCGCTTTCGCCTCTGCTCGCCAGAAATACGCAAAAAATTACGCCTGTTCTGCAGGTTAAGTGCGACCTACTTGTCTCACTGCGGACAAAAACTTGTCCCCGGAGACAAATCTTCAAAGGTGCCGTCGTCCTGCCTCGGAGGACGACTTTTTGCGAACAACAAACAATAATTGTTTTTCTTGTGATAAACCTGCCAGTCAATTCATTGAACCTTAAATTTTTTCCGGTTCACCACATTACACTTTTTGTTTCAACCTTTGTATCATTCACGATCACGGGTAATCATGAATCCAGGATTTCGGAACAATTTTCCCGGTTTTGGGACATCCATTCTGATCAAACGATGAACCTAAATGAAGCTCAAGACCGCTATAGGCCAGGGCAGTTGTTCTTGAGGCAGCAAATTCCGCAACACCTTTCCACCAGCGACGGTAGCTTTGGCGCCCTTTCAGCCTCTTCAACCGGCACAAGCAGGCTACTCTGGCACTGTACCACTGCCTAGAAAAAACCTAGAAACAGAGCGAACTGGCGCGGATTCATTGCGGCTGTTCTATTCTACACATTGAGCGGGAAATAATAATTTATGCCGTGAAATAACAAAAAAAAGCGCCAGAAGTGACAGGTCTGTTTGGTATGTTTATTTTACGATAATGTCTCTGATGATTGTCTCTACAGTGCGACCGGACAACATTGAGACAAAATTGTCGGCGACTTCTTCTGACATTTCAAATATTTGTCTCAAGCGCGACCCCAACCTTAAGGAGGCTCGAAAGGGTTTTTTGTTGCTGCGGTGTTTGTGAAACGATGGAAGATTACAATTTTCGAAAAATTTAAGGTGGCTCTGAACCCCATGTACAGAATTTTTTTAAGCTTTCCCAAAAGTTGTATCTCATCCTGCTTATCAAAATTCTATAATGAGAAAAAATTCACCGTGCTGTTTTGAAATATAAGGGCTTAAAACTGAAATTAAGGGTGTTTTTAGCAGGTCATAGTGTTGCTATGGTAACCTATTGTGTCATGAAAATAATACCAACGTGTTCACCAGTGATTGGGCAGTGTTTTTGATACCATGATTGTAGCATCAATTGATAAAGAGTGGTTATAATGACACATCAAAATCTAAGTCTTGGAATGTGCTGGAAAGCTGTTTTCAGCCACCTTAACCCGCCAAGCTACGCAGGCAAGCCCGCAGGCAATTTCTATCCTTGGCTCGAGTCAATGGCAGTTCCTCAAATCTCACAGGACCTGGTACGAAGTCGGGCCCAGTCGTGCACGGTCATTCGTCAGTGCCGCCATTTTGAATAATCCACTCTTTGGTCCTCCCTCATCTGGACACAAACTTCCAAAATAACGTAGTTTTCCAGCAAGATCAAGGTAAGAAACATAGCCGTAAGTAAATTCAATTAAGATTTTTGAAGTTGTGAGATTTTGTTTGGCTGTTTGTGTGCGGAGTACACTTGACGAGTTTCCTCGCTAATATGCCACTCAAATTTATTCACAGCAGAAAAGTCTTCGAGTGATTCGCAACGACTGAGTGACAAAATTTGTTTTTGCAGTACAACTTCAAACTTTTTACAAAATTTCACACCGAAAACACACTTAAGAGAACTTAACTAGTGAACTTAATGCAACTAACGTAAAGTAGTTCGAAATGAATCTCTTCTTTTAAATGGCTGTCCGAGGCCTGGCCTCGGGCGGCACTTTCAAGACCATCAGTCACAGTTTTTCCCCTTTACAGACCTCCCAGCCAGCAATTATTATTATACCATTACATTAGTGTCACAAGCTTGATTTTGACTGGCTAAAAGCCAATAGCGTCATACGTCATACCTGCTGACAATAAACAATTATTGGATGAGGTTGAGCATGATATCATGCGAAACCGAATTCAATAATTGTTTTATATACATTTTTCACATAATTCATCCTCAGAAACAAAAGGGAAGCGTTCAGCCATTTTGTTCTGAGGAGAACACTCCAAGGGGCTTAGTAACCAGGCAGACGTTGAACTTAACATGATAAATGAAATATCTGCAGCAGATATTGCATTTATCATGTCAAGTTCACAAGCTATTGTGAATTGATTAAATGCTCTCGACCAATCAGATTTTTCATAGTGCGTCTGATGTATAATAATAGATTTTATATATGTAAAAGTGATGTCATACCTAACAGTCAATAGTTTTATGCCATGACAAAACGGTGAGTCACACACTAACCGGTAAGTGTGATACACGTCCCTTTGTCATGGCATAAAACTATTGACTGTAGGTATGACATCACTTTTACATATATAAAATCTATTATTATACATCAGACGCACTATGAAAAATCTGATTGGTCGAGAGCATTTAATCAATTCACAATAGCTTGTGAACTTGACATGATAAATGCAATATCTGCTGCAGATATTTCATTTATCATGTTAAGTTCAACGTCTGCCTGGTTACTAAGCCCCTTGGAGTGTTCTCCTCAGAACAAAATGGCTGAACGCTTCCCTTTTGTTTCTGAGGATGAATTATGTGAAAAATGTATATAAAACAATTATTGAATTCGGTTTCGCATGATATCATGCTCAACCTCATCCAATAATTGTTTATTGTCAGCAGGTATGACGTATGACGCTATTGGCTTTTAGCCAGTCAAAATCAAGCTTGTGACACTAATGTAATGGTATAATAATAATTGCTGGCTGGGAGGTCTGTAAAGGGGAAAAACTGTGACTGATGGTCTTGAAAGTGCCGCCCGAGGCCAGGCCTCGGACAGCCATTTAAAAGAAGAGATTCATTTCGAACTACTTTACGTTAGTTGCATTAAGTTCACTAGTTAAGTTCTCTTAAGTGTGTTTTCGGTGTGAAATTTTGTAAAAAGTTTGAAGTTGTACTGCAAAAACAAATTTTGTCACTCAGTCGTTGCGAATCACTCGAAGACTTTTCTGCTGTGAATAAATTTGAGTGGCATATTAGCGAGGAAACTCGTCAAGTGTACTCCGCACACAAACAGCCAAACAAAATCTCACAACTTCAAAAATCTTAATTGAATTTACTTACGGCTATGTTTCTTACCTTGATCTTGCTGGAAAACTACGTTATTTTGGAAGTTTGTGTCCAGATGAGGGAGGACCAAAGAGTGGATTATTCAAAATGGCGGCACTGACGAATGACCGTGCACGACTGGGCCCGACTTCGTACCAGGTCCTGTGAGATTTGAGGAACTGCCATTGACTCGAGCCAAGGATAGAAATTGCCTGCGGGCTTGCCTGCGTAGCTTGGCGGGTTAAGGTGGCTGAAAACAGCTTTCCAGCACATTCCAAGACTTAGATTTTGATGTGTCATTATAACCACTCTTTATCAATTGATGCTACAATCATGGTATCAAAACACTGCCCAATCACTGGTGAACACGTTGGTATTATTTTCATGACACAATAGGTTACCATAGCAACACTATGACCTGCTAAAAACACCCTTAATTTCAGTTTTAAGCCCTTATATTTCAAAAACAGCACGGTGAATTTTTTCTCATTATAGAATTTTGATAAGCAGGATGAGATACAACTTTTGGGAAAGCTTAAAAAAATTCTGTACATGGGGTTCAGAGCCACCTTAAATTTTTCGAAAATTGTAATCTTCCATCGTTTCACAAACACCGCAGCAACAAAAAACCCTTTCGAGCCTCCTTAAGGTTGGGGTCGCGCTTGAGACAAATATTTGAAATGTCAGAAGAAGTCGCCGACAATTTTGTCTCAATGTTGTCGGTCGACGAGCAATCATCAGAGACATTATCGTAAAATAAACATACCAAACAGACCTGTCACTTCTGGCGCTTTTTTTTGTTATTTCACGGCATAAATTATTATTTCCCGCTCAATGTGTAGAATAGAACAGCCGCAATGAATCCGCGCCAGTTCGCTCTGTTTCTAGGTTTTTTCTAGGCAGTGGTACAGTGCCAGAGTAGCCTGCTTGTGCCGGTTGAAGAGGCTGAAAGGGCGCCAAAGCTACCGTCGCTGGTGGAAAGGTGTTGCGGAATTTGCTGCCTCAAGAACAACTGCCCTGGCCTATAGCGGTCTTGAGCTTCATTTAGGTTCATCGTTTGATCAG
>JAHPZR010056047.1:10000-27996 GCA_019787425.1 Platygyra sinensis | reverse complement strand
CCTTACATGTCTGATGATTGTAGTAATGGCTCGATATAGTTCTCTCCTTCCAATAAGCACCCCCATCGAGTACCGTCTCTTTGAAATAAGTGCTTCCTTCCCAAAATGCCCCCTAAGTAAAAGTGAAATTCAAGATATTCAGTTAGAATACACTGATTGTGCAAATGAACTAGGAAGTCTGCTTCCCCATCTGAACATAAATTAATATGAACATCATGGCTATTACAACCCCTATTGTTGCAGTTCTTGAGTTAAATCATCTGTTGTTTTTCATTTTATTGTATCACATTCAGATGTAGATCTTTGAAAGGGACATAGCAACGCTCTATAATAGGCGCCTTCTCTCTAATAAGGGCCCTCCCTTGAAACCCAGCACTAAATCAATTCATTACGGTACGTCGCTATTCCTTCTATTACGTCCTTCTAAGAAGGCAAACCGCACCCATGTTGTGGCTCAACATTACCCTTGATACAATTTAGTATCTTCTTTTCTACACATTATAAGATCTTAACAGACACCAGCACAAAGGAAAATACCAAGTTGTACCAAGAACAAAATTGAATCACAGCATCCACTATCATACACAATGTCCATCTATCAGTCGATATTTGAGTCGCCACGCAACTCTTCTAAGAAATATTGCGTTACCGTGACGAGCCAGTCAAGCAGGGTCACGTAAAGAACTATTAGCAATTCAACTCAGGACTAATACATTCTACGAATCCAGTCAAAATGGCCTCCAAGAGACGAGAGTCTCATTCAATCGCACAGGTTTAGCTTCAGATGCCATTCCAAAGCTAGTGTGATCCAACAAATCCCAATTTCATCTTGTGTTTTGATGTTTCTACACAGCGCAAGGTCACGTGGTCTTCAGGGTGGCCAAATACGCAAGGGCTGTTAGAAGAGTCGTGAGACAGTACCCTTCTTCGCCCATGAGGTACCTGTAAAATAGGACCAGAAAGAACCTTAAGGAAATTTATCTATTTCACACCATATTGCTGGAATAACATCGGAGAAAATGATCGCAGTAAATGAAAGGAATCGTTCTACCGTTCATCTTTACATCTCCGTTTCCTTTTATCTCACTGTCTGCTTTTCTCTCTTAAAAGTGATCGATATCAGAGATACTAATAATCTTATTTCTAAAATCGGAAACACCTAAATCTAGCGAAGAAATGACAGGAAATATCAGAAAGATTGGACAATTTGTCTTTTTTACATAAGAACTCTTTACGGGTCTTTGTTTTTAAAATAAAATAGGAAAACAACATCTTCTTGCAAGATTGCACTGCCACACACATGATTTTACGCACCTTCACACAATACTACATGTCTAAGACTGCATTAGAGCCAGTGGCCCATCAGGCTGAAGCTTCTCGCGGTTTCTATAGCATGAAGTGACTGAGAGTATTTCTACTCCCCCCTGGATGGGATGCTAGTCCACCGCAGGGTTACCACACAGGGTGGAGAGAGGCACCGTGAGAGTAAAGTGTTTTGCCCAAGAACACAACACAGTGTACCCAGCCAGGGAACGAACCCGGAGCGCTCCCTCCATGGGGCCACCGCGCCTCCCCCACCGCGCCTCCCACTACACTACGAAGTGCAACTCCACTTTTCTCACAAATGAAAGAAAATTAATTTATTGGTAGCTCCGTGTACGGGGAAGATAAACCAAATCCTGTGCTATGATTGGCTGCCCGAGCGGGCAGGTTGGAACTCTTGCCTGCTCGGGCTGTATCCCACGAAAAATTTCCTCCGAAAGCCATATTAATAATAAATCTTAAATTGGCCAAGCTTGTTCGGTCAAGATGGCTGGATATTGGCCTCCTTTTTAGCGAATGTAAACTAGTCCGTCCAGGGGCCCGTTTCTCGAAAGACCCGGTAACTTAACCGGCCCGAAATCGTATTTTGAAATCAAAGTCTCAAGAAAAGTAGGGTGTGTTCTGACCTCTAGTGGAGTCCACTTTGTTGCTTTAGCTGATAACTTTACTGTACAATGTTCAAACCTTTTGAAACTCCAATCTGGAAAGGAAACCGAAACAGCTTAACGGGTCCGGTAATTACCGGGAGCTTCGAGAAACAGAATTCGAAGCTCCCCGTAATTACCGGGCCCGTTAAGCTGTTTTGTTTCCCAATAAGGATGGGAGTTTCAAGAGTTTTGAAAATGGTGCAGTTAAGTTATCAGCTAAAGAAACAAAATGGACATCAGTAGAGGTCAGAACACACCCTACTTTTCTCGAGACTTTGCTTTCAAAATCTGATTCCGGGCCCGTTAAGTTACTGGGTCCTTCCAGAAACGGGCCCCAGGCCCGTAAACACGCAAAAAATAAAGATCTTGGCGAACACCCACGCTTGGTCAATAACCCAAAATTAATATTGAGAACTAACCCCTCAGGTATGAATTCCTCCATGGCATCACACTCAGAAACTAGCTGCGCCATTCCACTCCGAATAATAACAAAGCTCAGGATAGGCAGCAAGTCGTCGCAGCCACTAATAACATTAAAATAAAATAAAAAAAATTGCCTGTTTAAGTGAAGGTACGCTATTTCGCGACACGGGTCGCGCCTTTAAAAAAGTTGCGGGGAACCTGCTGGAAACATGATTCAGTGGCGCACTGTAGATCTTGGAAAATCAATGTTAACCCCTAAAATTTTGGTCATCGTTGGTAATTGGTCTTAATCTTTACTGCGCCTTCCAATAACATGCGGACTCTAAAAGTCAAAGCGAAACCGACAAATGCGTTTTTGCTACCGTCAATCAAATGGTCGGCGGCTCCTCCCAGCTTCCGAATATGTTGTCTGAACTGTGTTCAACGATTTGATTTGATTACTGCGCGCTCGACAGCAGTCGGAAGCTGCGAGGAGCCGCCGAACATTTGATTGACAGTAGCGAAAAAAGCATTTGTCGGTTGAACTTTGAAATTTAGAGTCCACATGTTATTGAAAAGAGCAATAAGAATTCTTGTTCCTTTTCGTTTGGTACTGTCCCATTGGTATCAATCGTTTTAAGGTATTTTTTCAATCTGAGTGTAAGTTTGTACATCAAAAAAATTTGTCACATAAAAAGATGACTTACATGGCGGTCTCCGAGCTGTGGCGCGGCTTTCCTTTAGTTTCCCAATAGTCTTCAACACATTGACAAATACAACGTGACGTTCGAACTGTGAAAAAAACAGTCAGAGCTATCTTTTTGAATACCTCTAGCCAGGAGACGGGAAAGAAAGCATCGGTTTAAGCAATAGAGCACTTTTTCCGTGTTTACATAGCGTCATCTAGCCATCTAGGAGGGTTGGGAGAATTCCAGACAGTTATGCAAACCCGAGACGTAGCATAACTTTCGAGAATTCTCCCAGCCCTCCGAGTGTTTAGATGAGGCTATGTAAACACCGAAAACGTGCTGTATTGCTTTTATAGAATAATTCTCAAAAATACGCGCGAAGCTGATACGTCACAATCGTGTTTACATACTCTAATCTAACACACCTATCGACCAATGAGAGCGCGCCTAGTGGCTCAGTTATTTTATAAAAAAACGATCTTGAAATAGTAACTGTTCCTGTATTTCCCTTGAAGTTAATTAATCTGACTATTTTTCCAAATTACCGCAGCCAATTTGCGATTTAATTAGCCAATCAGAAGCCATTTCTACTGTCTTGCAATCCTGCGCTTTTTAAGTCACTGACCTGAAATGGCTACCATGCATGGCCCCAAACCGAATTTTGGTAAGGTAAATACCTTAGTTATCATACCGGTACCTTTTTGTTGCGCTTCGGAGACATAATCAGGCTTGACCAAACTCGCCTGATATACTGCCGAAGCTTGTGTGTCTATAAAACCCGAATAGTCGCGAATAGCGACGAATAGTGGCGAACAGTCGCGAACGGTCGCGAATAGTGGCGACGAGTTGTCAATAGTCACCACTTTAGTTCAGCAGTGATCTAGATTCGTTGAAACTGATCACGTTAAGCAATGTCGTTTATCTGTGGACGCTGATGGATTCCGATCAAGTACGTTCTGTGCAAAAGAAATCAATAATATGCAAATGCAAGGAGAGTGGTCTGTGATTTGTTTATCAACTAAAAGCGACAAACTTTTTGTTCTGATTATAAAAAGAAAAGCATCTCGGCTACATCTTTCCTTATTAATTATCCAACTAGGCCACAGAATATCAGTGAATTTATTACATTTTCTTCTCTGGGCTCAGGCTAGGGCTGTAATCACCGACATTAAGAAAACCAAAAAACAAGAATATCCTACTAAAGACGTATTTACATCCTTGTAGCAGTGAAAAAAAGAAGAAATTAGGTTCAGGAACACCTTTCGTTCTGATTAGCGTCTATGCTTTTTAGCGGGAAAATCCCATTCCACGTTGCTGCAAGGTTCAATTCGAGATACTGGGTACCAAATTTAAGTCATTCGTCACTACCCCCCCCCCCTCCTATTTGCCACTATTCGCGACTGTTCGCCACTGTTCGCCAATACTCGTACTATTCGTACTCCTCGCTAATCGCTACTCGGGACTACTCGCTACTCGCGAATATTCGCTATTCACTACTCGGGTTTCCAGACATCCCAAAAGCGTACCAAGAAGAAGGAGGCACGATTAAGTATTATATCTGTTATTTTCCTGAGTTCTCTTCTTTCTCGTTCCTAAAGCAACACCTCTAACAATGTAAGGCCTTATAAGAACAATCAGAGCGTCCAACGGGTTAACATTGGAAACGCTATGGGTTTGCTTCCCGCCGCAGGGACTCCACTTATGTCCAGAAATGCAGGTTAATGAGATTCAATGCTCTTTATGAATAAGCATCACAAAGTGTCATTTTCGCAATACTTCATATCTAACAGAATTTTGTGTGTTTTAGTGACCTTTTTAGGAAAGAGGACACTTTGTGATGGTTATCATAGACAGCATGCATCTCATTAACCTGCATTTTTGGACATATCTTAAGGTGGCTGAAAACAGTTTCCAGTACTTTCCATGACTTGGAGTTTGATGGGTCATTATAACCACTCTTTATCGGTTAATGCCACAATCATGGTATCAACAAACTGCCCAATCATCGGTGAACAAGTTGCTGTTAATTTTGTGGCACAATAGGTTACCATAGCAACAATATGACCTGCTAAAAACACCCTTAATTTTAGCTTTAAGCGCTTATAACTCAAAAACGAGTTCGGTGACCCCCATTTTTATTATCGAATTGTAATCAGCATGATAAGATGCAATTTTCGAAAATTTAAGGTGGCTCTGAACCCCCTTCGTAGAAATTTTTAAACTTTGCAAAAGTTGCATCTTATCACGCTGATTACAATTCGATAATAAAAAATGGGGGTCACCGAGCTCGTTTTTGAGTTATAAGCGCTTAAAGCTAAAATTAAGGGTGTTTTTAGCAGGTCATATTGTTGCTATGGTAACCTATTGTGCCACAAAATTAACAGCAACTTGTTCACCGATGATTGGGCAGTTTGTTGATACCATGATTGTGGCATTAACTGATAAAGAGTGGTTATAATGACCCATCAAACTCCAAGTCATGGAAAGTACTGGAAACTGGATGCTGAATTCTTTACTAAAGTTAGGAACAGTACCTAAGCATTCTAGTTTTTCCAAAGGACAAAAGAGCGTGACCACTTTGTGAAGTTCTTCAACTGCCATCTGATACGGATACTTGTTACCTGTTGCGTCAAGAACCGTCTAAACAAAAACCAAGACATGCATGGGCAATGGTCACTTACGAAACAAGACACACAACGCCTCAATGTAAAACTTACTGTAAAACATTTAACCGTGAAAATTGACTTCTGGCCCCGGTTGTTCAAAGGCTGGATAACGCTATCCACCGGATAAATCGCTATCCAGTGGATAAGTGTTGACAAAACAAACCACGCTATCCACTGGATAGCGATTTATCCGATGGATAGCGTTATCCACCCTTTGAACAACTGGGGCCTGGATTTTTTGCACTGGGAACTGCGCAGTGATTCCTATTCAGAGAAACTTGAAACTGTAACCTTTCCTAACATCGCTAAAAGTCGCTAATATAAATTAAGTTCAATGTCCCCAACCAGGTACTCCCTCGAACGGCATACCATTTTTTTTGCGTAAAATTATCACACTATTTCGGTATAGTTCATCTTGATGGTCTACTACTAGTGTAATAAGCGATTGCCATTATTTTGAAGCCACTAAGCAGGGTAAGAAAGACACCATTTTCCCTTCTTAACCTGCAAATACCGCTACTATTACAGAAAATCGAACGGGTGCGTTTTAGCATGTGTAGTGGATGTTGTCATGCTGCTTTAAGTATCAGCCTGTGCTATGTTGCTAAACCATGTCTCTGATGAAAACCGCCAATAAGCACTTAATGACTGACCCCAAGGGAAACAGTGAGTTTTGTTTCCCTGACACCCTCAATGGTTTGCCGAGGAACATTGAAGTCGGGGGGAAACAAACCCCACTGTTTCTCGCAGGGCCAAACCTCCCGACTCAAAACTAGAAAAAACTGCGAAGAAATCGTTTGCCTTACACCGGCTGGCTCATAAATTTGCCGCGGTTTCAAGGAGCACGACCTGATCACGTGCGAGTCGAAAGTTCATGTGAGTTTTGTTCGCCCTAGGGAGTTAGTAAGTTTTGACCCACGGCACGTGACACGTTTTCCTCCAATCGGAAAACATATTTGAGTTGGGAGGTATAACAACTTGACTTATTCTCTGATATATAATTGCTTTTCCTTTTCATTAGCCAGAACACATGATTGTGCAGTAATATAACTTATATCCAAAGACATCCATGTATAAAGTCTTTGGCATAGCCTCAGTTCTCTGTACTTTTCAGGTGTAGTCATCTCTCTTTACTATCACAGAACTTAAAACTTGCCTGTGGCTTTTAGATGCTGTATGTGACAGGCTCTTTTGTAAACACCGTTACCCTGCACTGGTATTGTAGCATGTCAGTGTTTAACTGACGGAAAAAAAATTGCTGACCAATGCTAAGTGTGTTCTTTTTCAGAAAATCTTCAGAAGTTATTAATCCTTGCTTATGAACCACTGGATACACCAGCCGGTCGGGACTTGTGTTATTCCTGCATAGAGTTTCCTTTCTTTAAACCATTGTGGCCGATGCTGTTAGCTGTTCTCAGGTAACGATAACGCACCTGTGTGCAGTTCCATACTCTCTGGGTTAGTCCGGGACGAAGGAGGGAAAATCGAAGGGAGACTAGGGCGAGAATTGTTTGGACTCTCCTCGTTTTCATTTTCCTCGCCCGCACCCATTCTCGGTTGGTCGCCCCCAACCAACCGAGAGCCTAGACCAGGCTAGGTACTCAACTCTGGTTTCTATTTAACTGCAGTCAGTAGAATTTAATCTAAACAGTTTTTATTCTTTATGGTGATTTGTCAACAGACAAGTGAATTTCGAGAAAGAGATTCGTTTGGCTGACGTGATGTCAGATAACATCAGTAAAGACCCTGTTGAGCTGGGTGTGCCTCAAAGACTCTGCCTGGACGAAAAGGTGCGCACTTAGGAGCGAGAGGTCCCTTTTATCCATGCAGCGTTTTCATATGACGTCACAGCGGCCGTAGTCAGATGGTTTTCCCAATCAGTGGCTTTTCCATCTTTAGGAATAGGAAAAAATTCATATCGATTGGGACACTTATATACCGCCGTGAAAACGCTGTATGTTAAGATCGTGGTTTAGAACAGTAATTTAGTTGCGTGATGTTTAAAATAACTACCGAGGGTGATTACTGTTGATGTTACTAGGGAGAAAAATATATCGTACGCATAATTCGCAACATCCCTTATAACGTTCTTTTATTCAGTGATAGTAGCGGTGTTTGCAGGTTAAGAAGGGAAAATGGTGTCTTTCTTACCCTGCTTAGTGGCTTCAAAATAATGGCAATCGCTTATTACACTAGTAGTAGACCATCAAGATGAACTATACCGAAATAGTGTGATAATTTTACGCAAAAAAAATGGTATGCCGTTCGAGGGAGTACCTGGTTGGGGACATTGAACTTAATTTATATTAGCGACCTTTAGCGATGTTAGGAAAGGTTACAGTTTCAAGTTTTCTCTGAATAGGAATCACTGCGCAGTTCCCAGTGCAAAAAATCCAGGCCCCAGTTGTTCAAAGGGTGGATAACGCTATCCATCGGATAAATCGCTATCCAGTGGATAGCGTGGTTTGTTTTGTCAACACTTATCCACTGGATAGCGATTTATCCGGTGGATAGCGTTATCCAGCCTTTGAACAACCGGGGCCAGAAGTCAATTTTCACGGTTAAATGTTTTACAGTAAGTTTTACATTGAGGCGTTGTGTGTCTTGTTTCGTAAGTGACCATTGCCCATGCATGTCTTGGTTTTTGTTTAGACGGTTCTTGACGCAACAGGTAACAAGTATCCGTATCAGATGGCAGTTGAAGAACTTCACAAAGTGGTCACGCTCTTTTGTCCTTTGGAAAAACTAGAATGCTTAGGTACTGTTCCTAACTTTAGTAAAGAATTCAGCATCCAGTTTCCAGTACTTTCCATGACTTGGAGTTTGATGGGTCATTATAACCACTCTTTATCAGTTAATGCCACAATCATGGTATCAACAAACTGCCCAATCATCGGTGAACAAGTTGCTGTTAATTTTGTGGCACAATAGGTTACCATAGCAACAATATGACCTGCTAAAAACAACCTTAATTTTAGCTTTAAGCGCTTATAACTCAAAAACGAGCTCGGTGACCCCCATTTTTTATTATCGAATTGTAATCAGCGTGATAAGATGCAACTTTTGCAAAGTTTAAAAAATTCTACGAAGGGGGTTCAGAGCCACCTTAAATTTTCGAAAATTGCATCTTATCATGCTGATTACAATTCGATAATAAAAAATGGGGGTCACCGAACTCGTTTTTGAGTTATAAGCGCTTAAAGCTAAAATTAAGGGTGTTTTTAGCAGGTCATATTGTTGCTATGGTAACCTATTGTGCCACAAAATTAACAGCAACTTGTTCACCGATGATTGGGCAGTTTGTTGATACCATGATTGTGGCATTAACCGATAAAGAGTGGTTATAATGACCCATCAAACTCCAAGTCATGGAAAGTACTGGAAACTGTTTTCAGCCACCTTAAGATATGTCCAAAAATGCAGGTTAATGAGATGCATGCTGTCTATGATAACCATCACAAAGTGTCCTCTTTCCTAAAAAGGTCACTAAAACACACAAAATTCTGTTAGATATGAAGTATTGCGAAAATGACACTTTGTGATGCTTATTCATAAAGAGCATTGAATCTCATTAACCTGCATTTCTGGACATAAGTGGAGTCCCTGCGGCGGGAAGCAAACCCATAGCGTTTCCAATGTTAACCCGTTGGACGCTCTGATTGTTCTTATAAGGCCTTACATTGTTAGAGGTGTTGCTTTAGGAACGAGAAAGAAGAAACTCAGGAAAATAACAGATATAATACTTAATCGTGCCTCCTTCTTCTTGGTACGCTTTTGGGATGTCTGGAAACCCGAGTAGTGAATAGCGAATATTCGCGAGTAGCGAGTAGTCCCGAGTAGCGATTAGCGAGGAGTACGAATAGTACGAGTATTGGCGAACAGTGGCGAACAGTCGCGAATAGTGGCAAATAGGAGGGGGGGGGGTAGTGACGAATGACTTAAATTTGGTACCCAGTATCTCGAATTGAACCTTGCAGCAACGTGGAATGGGATTTTCCCGCTAAAAAGCATAGACGCTAATCAGAACGAAAGGTGTTCCTGAACCTAATTTCTTCTTTTTTTCACTGCTACAAGGATGTAAATACGTCTTTAGTAGGATATTCTTGTTTTTTGGTTTTCTTAATGTCGGTGATTACAGCCCTAGCCTGAGCCCAGAGAAGAAAATGTAATAAATTCACTGATATTCTGTGGCCTAGTTGGATAATTAATAAGGAAAGATGTAGCCGAGATGCTTTTCTTTTTATAATCAGAACAAAAAGTTTGTCGCTTTTAGTTGATAAACAAATCACAGACCACTCTCCTTGCATTTGCATATTATTGATTTCTTTTGCACAGAACGTACTTGATCGGAATCCATCAGCGTCCACAGATAAACGACATTGCTTAACGTGATCAGTTTCAACGAATCTAGATCACTGCTGAACTAAAGTGGTGACTATTGACAACTCGTCGCCACTATTCGCGACCGTTCGCGACTGTTCGCCACTATTCGTCGCTATTCGCGACTATTCGGGTTTTATAGACACACAAGCTTCGGCAGTATATCAGGCGAGTTTGGTCAAGCCTGATTATGTCTCCGAAGCGCAACAAAAAGGTACCGGTATGATAACTAAGGTATTTACCTTACCAAAATTCGGTTTGGGGCCATGCATGGTAGCCATTTCAGGTCAGTGACTTAAAAAGCGCAGGATTGCAAGACAGTAGAAATGGCTTCTGATTGGCTAATTAAATCGCAAATTGGCTGCGGTAATTTGGAAAAATAGTCAGATTAATTAACTTCAAGGGAAATACAGGAACAGTTACTATTTCAAGATCGTTTTTTTATAAAATAACTGAGCCACTAGGCGCGCTCTCATTGGTCGATAGGTGTGTTAGATTAGAGTATGTAAACACGATTGTGACGTATCAGCTTCGCGCGTATTTTTGAGAATTATTCTATAAAAGCAATACAGCACGTTTTCGGTGTTTACATAGCCTCATCTAAACACTCGGAGGGCTGGGAGAATTCTCGAAAGTTATGCTACGTCTCGGGTTTGCATAACTGTCTGGAATTCTCCCAACCCTCCTAGATGGCTAGATGACGCTATGTAAACACGGAAAAAGTGCTCTATTGCTTAAACCGATGCTTTCTTTCCCGTCTCCTGGCTAGAGGTATTCAAAAAGATAGCTCTGACTGTTTTTTTCACAGTTCGAACGTCACGTTGTATTTGTCAATGTGTTGAAGACTATTGGGAAACTAAAGGAAAGCCGCGCCACAGCTCGGAGACCGCCATGTAAGTCATCTTTTTATGTGACAAATTTTTTTGATGTACAAACTTACACTCAGATTGAAAAAATACCTTAAAACGATTGATACCAATGGGACAGTACCAAACGAAAAGGAACAAGAATTCTTATTGCTCTTTTCAATAACATGTGGACTCTAAATTTCAAAGTTCAACCGACAAATGCTTTTTTCGCTACTGTCAATCAAATGTTCGGCGGCTCCTCGCAGCTTCCGACTGCTGTCGAGCGCGCAGTAATCAAATCAAATCGTTGAACACAGTTCAGACAACATATTCGGAAGCTGGGAGGAGCCGCCGACCATTTGATTGACGGTAGCAAAAACGCATTTGTCGGTTTCGCTTTGACTTTTAGAGTCCGCATGTTATTGGAAGGCGCAGTAAAGATTAAGACCAATTACCAACGATGACCAAAATTTTAGGGGTTAACATTGATTTTCCAAGATCTACAGTGCGCCACTGAATCATGTTTCCAGCAGGTTCCCCGCAACTTTTTTAAAGGCGCGACCCGTGTCGCGAAATAGCGTACCTTCACTTAAACAGGCAATTTTTTTTATTTTATTTTAATGTTATTAGTGGCTGCGACGACTTGCTGCCTATCCTGAGCTTTGTTATTATTCGGAGTGGAATGGCGCAGCTAGTTTCTGAGTGTGATGCCATGGAGGAATTCATACCTGAGGGGTTAGTTCTCAATATTAATTTTGGGTTATTGACCAAGCGTGGGTGTTCGCCAAGATCTTTATTTTTTGCGTGTTTACGGGCCTGGGGCCCGTTTCTGGAAGGACCCAGTAACTTAACGGGCCCGGAATCAGATTTTGAAAGCAAAGTCTCGAGAAAAGTAGGGTGTGTTCTGACCTCTACTGATGTCCATTTTGTTTCTTTAGCTGATAACTTAACTGCACCATTTTCAAAACTCTTGAAACTCCCATCCTTATTGGGAAACAAAACAGCTTAACGGGCCCGGTAATTACGGGGAGCTTCGAATTCTGTTTCTCGAAGCTCCCGGTAATTACCGGACCCGTTAAGCTGTTTCGGTTTCCTTTCCAGATTGGAGTTTCAAAAGGTTTGAACATTGTACAGTAAAGTTATCAGCTAAAGCAACAAAGTGGACTCCACTAGAGGTCAGAACACACCCTACTTTTCTTGAGACTTTGATTTCAAAATACGATTTCGGGCCGGTTAAGTTACCGGGTCTTTCGAGAAACGGGCCCCTGGACGGACTAGTTTACATTCGCTAAAAAGGAGGCCAATATCCAGCCATCTTGACCGAACAAGCTTGGCCAATTTAAGATTTATTATTAATATGGCTTTCGGAGGAAATTTTTCGTGGGATACAGCCCGAGCAGGCAAGAGTTCCAACCTGCCCGCTCGGGCAGCCAATCATAGCACAGGATTTGGTTTATCTTCCCCGTACACGGAGCTACCAATAAATTAATTTTCTTTCATTTGTGAGAAAAGTGGAGTTGCACTTCGTAGTGTAGTGGGAGGCGCGGTGGGGGAGGCGCGGTGGCCCCATGGAGGGAGCGCTCCGGGTTCGTTCCCTGGCTGGGTACACTGTGTTGTGTTCTTGGGCAAAACACTTTACTCTCACGGTGCCTCTCTCCACCCTGTGTGGTAACCCTGCGGTGGACTAGCATCCCATCCAGGGGGGAGTAGAAATACTCTCAGTCACTTCATGCTATAGAAACCGCGAGAAGCTTCAGCCTGATGGGCCACTGGCTCTAATGCAGTCTTAGACATGTAGTATTGTGTGAAGGTGCGTAAAATCATGTGTGTGGCAGTGCAATCTTGCAAGAAGATGTTGTTTTCCTATTTTATTTTAAAAACAAAGACCCGTAAAGAGTTCTTATGTAAAAAAGACAAATTGTCCAATCTTTCTGATATTTCCTGTCATTTCTTCGCTAGATTTAGGTGTTTCCGATTTTAGAAATAAGATTATTAGTATCTCTGATATCGATCACTTTTAAGAGAGAAAAGCAGACAGTGAGATAAAAGGAAACGGAGATGTAAAGATGAACGGTAGAACGATTCCTTTCATTTACTGCGATCATTTTCTCCGATGTTATTCCAGCAATATGGTGTGAAATAGATAAATTTCCTTAAGGTTCTTTCTGGTCCTATTTTACAGGTACCTCATGGGCGAAGAAGGGTACTGTCTCACGACTCTTCTAACAGCCCTTGCGTATTTGGCCACCCTGAAGACCACGTGACCTTGCGCTGTGTAGAAACATCAAAACACAAGATGAAATTGGGATTTGTTGGATCACACTAGCTTTGGAATGGCATCTGAAGCTAAACCTGTGCGATTGAATGAGACTCTCGTCTCTTGGAGGCCATTTTGACTGGATTCGTAGAATGTATTAGTCCTGAGTTGAATTGCTAATAGTTCTTTACGTGACCCTGCTTGACTGGCTCGTCACGGTAACGCAATATTTCTTAGAAGAGTTGCGTGGCGACTCAAATATCGACTGATAGATGGACATTGTGTATGATAGTGGATGCTGTGATTCAATTTTGTTCTTGGTACAACTTGGTATTTTCCTTTGTGCTGGTGTCTGTTAAGATCTTATAATGTGTAGAAAAGAAGATACTAAATTGTATCAAGGGTAATGTTGAGCCACAACATGGGTGCGGTTTGCCTTCTTAGAAGGACGTAATAGAAGGAATAGCGACGTACCGTAATGAATTGATTTAGTGCTGGGTTTCAAGGGAGGGCCCTTATTAGAGAGAAGGCGCCTATTATAGAGCGTTGCTATGTCCCTTTCAAAGATCTACATCTGAATGTGATACAATAAAATGAAAAACAACAGATGATTTAACTCAAGAACTGCAACAATAGGGGTTGTAATAGCCATGATGTTCATATTATTTATGTTCAGATGGGGAAGCAGACTTCCTAGTTCATTTGCACAATCAGTGTATTCTAACTGAATATCTTGAATTTCACTTTTACTTAGGGGGCATTTTGGGAAGGAAGCACTTATTTCAAAGAGACGGTACTCGATGGGGGTGCTTATTGGAAGGAGAGAACTATATCGAGCCATTACTACAATCATCAGACATGTAAGGGTAGATGCAATTCAGGTAGATAGGAGGAGGAAATCTTATATTTAGAGTCCAGTGGTAGTAGAATTTGTGAACACTGAAATAAAGCATAAAGTAGCCATCGTATAGTTGATATATTTTATGTCACTTTCTTTTCAGTTATTGATACAAATATACCCCAAAACTCATTTGAAAAGGCAGGTGTTACGTGTACTGCGTTACACAACGCGTGCAGTCACGGTCTTTATTCGCCGTTACATGAATATTGCGCCAATCCACTGTAAGGAAAAAGATAGCGACTGGTACACTTACCTACAATACACGAAAACTCTAAAAGAGCGTGTAAAAACACGAAGAAAACTTGTAAGTTATTCAAACTCGACAAGAGCAATGCTGTTAGTATAGGAATGACTGCCATAAACCATATTTTTCTATATGCCCAGTGGGTTTACTATGGTTAGCAAGGCACAGTGGCAAAATGTACAGCCGCCATCTTTTTTTCTTACGGTGGATTAAAATAAATGTTAATAAGTTCTGAAATAGAGGCGTCAGAATTAAAAAAATGTAAAGAGCGTGCTTGTAACTTGCTGAAAATGGTAAGTAATTGTTTCACGTGCATATAAATATAAATTAACAAAATATGTTGAGAGACTACTCAGATCTTGAGTACACTGAAGCCTACTGAAATACACATCAACGATATGGTCGCGCAAGACGCAATAAACCATTACAATAGACTGTTACAAAACAAACCGTTACAATGCGTCGCTGCCACAGGTAACCCAAGCGTAATATAAGGGTGTGTATGGTGAACTGTGGCTGAAATATAAGAGTTTACTATACATTGAACGACTTTAATGTCATCTCCTAATTTTCCATTCAAACACATATTCCAGCCACAGTTCAACATACAAACCCTTATATTACGCTTGCGTGACCTGTGTCGCTCTAGTTGGAATGCACTTCTAAAATTTTAGAACTTAAGAGAGCGCTGGGAAAACGAAATGACACTATTTAAGCTAAGAAAAGAGACTAATTAATATGAGAGGGGCAAATTAACATGTTTGATTTGGGGATTTAAAGACGGTAGTATTTCCATTTGGCCTTGGAAACTCTCCAACGTTTGTTGAAAAACATTGCTCGTTCTTCACGCATCGCAACAGACAGTGTTTCCAGGTTTGAACGGTTTCTGCTTCAAGTTTTGTAACATCAGTAACGTGGAACGGATGATCTCTGAAGAGCCTTAGGAGTTTGACAAAAACTTACTTACTTAATCCTCTTCGCGCTCTATGTAGCACATAAAGCCGTTTGACAATAAACTTGGTCAATAATCGATGAAGAAAAAGGATAAATCTACCCGCTGATATAAGAAATAATTCCTTCATGTTTGAAGGACTAATACATTACCAAAACCTTAACATTAAATTAGTTTAATGCTTCTAGTGGATTAGTTTTACACTTGTATTAATTTTTAAATGCAACTGAAATAAACTCTGTGTAAAGTGTGTAGCTAGTATGCTAAATGAAGACGAAAGTTTAAAATTTTCCAACTTTGGTATAGTAATTTTTAAAAACTCTTTTTCTTCAGGCTCAGTGTGTAAACCATTCTCATAGCTCTTTTCCCTTCTCTTAACTTAGCCGGCGTGACCTTGGCACAAGAAACTGACTAACACTACATGGCAAAGAGGTGACAAACCTCTCCAGCCAGGGGATCATAATCCCCCAAGCCTCTTCAAGGGTTTTAATCCCACTAGAGAGGTCGTTGAAGCCGATTGTCGTTCTTGAACGTTATCTGTACGCTCTACATGGTTCTATTGATGATGTTATTTATGATACTTAGAGGGAAGAGATTTTTGTGCAAAATGAGGGTGAGATTCCTGAGGTCATTGACCCCCCCCCCCCCCCCCCCTACACATGAGCTATCGATCTTGTAGACTCTGTCAACTAGTGTCCTGACAAGACCAAGTGTAGTCAACAGATGGAAAACTAAAATAATTGTCATACCGTTTTGTGGTACAGGATCAGACAATTTTAACAACGTACATGCCTAAACCATTTATCAGTTGAGTTTTCCACAGTCGACCGCAGGACACCAGTCTAAGAGCTTTTTAACTTAATCATTTTTGAAATGTTGGACTTGTCTGAAAAGAACAATTTGACCGCTCCAATAGGCTCGATTTAAGCCGCTGTCTCATTTCCCGAACAACGGCTGGTAACCGAGCCTAACGCTCCGATTGATTCTAAATTATTTGCAACGGTTATATTTTTGGGGCGTCACGGCGGCCCATAGTATTTATAAGTGCGACTTTAGTTTCAGGTTTTATACAGCATGCCGGAAAAAGTTACCCGTGATCAGTTTGTTCCATTCTCTGGAATAGAACATGTTCATTGTCACGCAAAAGAAAAAAAAATCAAAAACTAAGCATTGGATAAAGTGAAGAAATTTTGATATTATAGACGATAAATAAAGAAGGCATTTCTCCGAGTTTAGGATGTATGCGTTGTCGATCCCAAAGTTGAGATATTCGTCGAAATGTTCTGCGCAAAATTATTGAGCCTAGTATTGAGCCGCCGTGTTGGAGGACCTCCTTAGTCCTCCAACATGGGAGCTGGTGACTAGTGTAAATACCTGGAACTTACTTTGGATATCTAGTCGACTGATTATCTGAGCCGAACCATGAACATTTTCACAAGCACTTTTCCTAATACTTAAACTCCCAAAATGGCTAAACATCCTGAGGTAAGTGTATATTTTTGAACAAACTAAAGAGCTATTGAAGGTTTTATCCTCATCAGACAGGTAAGAGGTACTAATTTATATCCGTTTTCAACTTTCCAGCTTAACAGCGTCCTTTGCTTGGGAACCACCGCATTTGGAATTTCGCGTTTTGGATTTGAAAATTTGATGACGTCACGTGACGTATGTGCACTTAATAGAGACCTTAAAGATGATTTCCAGTCCGTACTGCGCAGTCTCAGTACCCTCATGTTTATAAACATTACAACGGCGCACTCAATGGAATGTGAATCGATGTTATTTGTTAAAAACCACATATACCTTATCTTTGAGGCCTTTCAAATTATTTTTCCAACAGTTTCATTGAGTTTTACAGCTGCAAAGTTGTTTCATCAAGTGATATGAGAAAGAACAAAGCACTAAGCTTTGACCGCTTCGCATCCATAATGGCGGTTGTTTTTAAACTTCGAATTTACTTCATGTAAGTAGTTGCGAAATGTTCACATTTCGTGACGTCTTACAAAAAAACAAAAAACGTAAACAAACTCTCGAGAGTGCGCAGTACGGACTGGAAATCAGCTTTAAGATACCCCGGTTTCGGGTACGGGTAGGATTACCCGTACCCGTACTCGGCTACACGGGAAACCAACCAAACCAAGATCCACAATAAACTTATACACCGGGTGACACCAGGTACGATCTGCGCAAAAATGCAAGGGCTATATCGTGTTTTGTATGCCATCTGAACATCGTCTGAAATTGGCCGAAAAATATTTTTCTATCAGATTTAATTGCCTTTTCTTTTTCTTACAATATACTACAAATATGTCTTCGACTCAAAAATGGAAGAAGCCTCGTTTACTTCTATCAGAAAATTTTAATCGAGAACTATCTTTTCAAGTCAACGTAAAGTATTTAATTTGAATTTAGGTATTTTTCATTGTGGTTTATGGCCTATTGCATTTTAAATCTATTTGAAATGTGTCTCAACTTAAGGTAATTCCCTTGAAATTGTTCTACTATCACGCTTTTTTTGAAACTTGGCGTAATGAACATTCATGATATGAACATTATAAAAATGCAATAAAAGAATGGGGTCACCGTGCTTGTTTACGCGTCAGCAGGCTCTTAGAATGGTGTATTTTTACTGGTTGCCCGTTAAAAGTTCGAATCACCTTCATACAGAATTAAATCTTGGTTACTTG
>JAHPZR010056047.1:0-7500 GCA_019787425.1 Platygyra sinensis | reverse complement strand
CGTATGTAAATCACAAACAACGTCTGGGCCGCCTGTGGGTAGACCAACGCTTCACGCTTCTGAGATCGCAGACAACGATCACAGACAATGCGCTTGTTAAGTCAAGGACCAACAGCTTTCGCTCCACGCTTCTATGAAATTAAAGAACGCGATCTCACACTATGCGCTTGTCAGCTCAAGGGCAAACAATTCTGACACTCCGCGATTGAAGTTAAAGACGAACAGTTGCCACTCTCGATTAAGACGGAATACGGCTGGGAAATAGCATACAATACGACAACATGATCAGAAAGATCGAATCCAAGTTGACACGCTCGATTTGGATTGGTCGGCGCAGCTGCTATGCATGACCTTCACGTGATCCAAGGTCCAAATGTTACGCGTAATGAGCGTGAGAAAATAGCATTCTTTGCATTCCATGCATTCGTGGTGGAAGACTCAAGATTTCAGCAAAATCGAGTCAGGGCCAAACTATACAACTGCGGCGCATGCGTTTGTAAATGCAACGTTGGGATTAGCATTGCGGGCTTCTTTTGTCGCCCGCAATGGGCTAGTTTCGAATTGTGCAGAAACGAAAGAACAGAGTCGAGGTTCAGGGGAGTAATTTGCATTTTCCTTTGTTTTGAACAATACAAAATGCTAATTATTCCCCTGAACCTCGACTCTATTCTTTTGTTTCTGCACACTGAATGATTCGAAACTAGCCTATTAGTTAGCGTAGCAAAATGTCGTCATTGTATCTATAGAAAGGTGATTTTTTAAAATAGCAAATCAAAGAGGAATGATTTCTTTAATTACTGTATAATGAATAAGTGGAACTTATATCAGTTGAGGTTAATTTTATTTTGATTAAGGCACTAATAGAACTTTTACAGAGAAAAATATCCCTGAACAATGTATATACCTGCGGGATCCCTCACGCTTGTGCGACACATGCACAGTAACATCTTTCTTTCATCACGCCATCCAAGACAGAGAAACTAAACCTTCCAGCACGTTCTGTAAATGCGCACGTGTTATAATACAGCTAAGGGGATAAATATTTTACATTAGGATACCGACAACAATAGCATTCTTGTCCAGAAAACGATCTAATGTTGATTAATGACATTTTAATGATCGGTTATTCAGTCGCTTTAATCGGTTGACATTATGTAAATCAGGAAAAGAAACGCTTCGCTTGCGTCGCTTGTCCGCCGCTCGATCGCATGCTTTTTCAACTTCTCGCAGGCTCGTAATACCATACCCTGTTTAGGACAGATTTTTAACTCGTTTATGACAGAGGCAAAGTCAAATTGTATACCCTGTTTAGGACAGCGAGGCCAAAACCCTACCCTATCCAGCGGCACGTCCCCGTATAGCCCAAATAAGGGAGTACCCCCCCCCCCCGGGAGTTAAAGCTCAAAATAAATGTAAACGTACCTCAGTTGCTGTTTATTGTCGTTTCTGTGGCTTACTTTTTTTTGCGAAACGAAACGAAACGAAATGAATAAACCTGAAGTGAAATGAACATACCAGTGTCACAACAGTCAGATTCCTCCGTGCGATAACCTAAACAATAGGCTTTTGTACATTATGCTTTTATTTCCCCACTAAAATGCTTCACCTTAATGCTCCAGTTTTTCCACTAAAATGCTCGGTTTCCCCCAAAAATGTCACTAAAATGCTCGGTTAATGCTCATACATAGGGGTTTTCAAATTTTCATAATTTTAACGTCTCAACACAACAGTTCAAAGTGCTTAACAAAAACGTATACTTAATATAAAAAGGTTAACAACAGCGTATGTAAAAGTTTAATACACCAAAAGATAATTTTCTGAATGATCTGTTGCTCTGTTAATCCCTTGTCCCCTTTCGATGACACTTGGGTGAACAGGTTAAGTCAAGTCTTCATTTTCTCGTAAAAATAATGATATAATGATTTTTTTTCCATATTCCGTGGGAAAAAAATATTAATTTTCTGGGGAAAATGTCACTAAAATGCTCGAATAATGCTCAATGCTTTTGCCTCACTAAAATGCTCGAAAAAATGCTAGCATAATGTAAAAAAAGCTCATGAGCGCGCGCGCTAAGTCATAAAATAAACAAATGATAAGGCAGATGGCCATTGCTAGAGCTTTGACTGGATTTAACGATGTTGGACGTTCGGTGACTCCAATGTTTCTTTCGATGGATCATTTTCTCTACTGATTTTCTACGTTTAGGGAAAAAATGAAAAAAATCTATCGACTAGAAGTTTAAATTTTTGGCAAAATGTACCATCGAATTCCGTTCTTAGTAGCTCTTCGTGCATTTGTGCGGCGGTCTCAAATGCCTCTTAAAGAGTTAAATTTTGTGAAAACGTTAGTAAGGTTTGGAATTATTTACGCAGCAGACCCACTTCTACAAAATATGACTAAGATCGTTTGCCTCCGTTGACTCACCTTCGATATTTTTAGCTATAAACCCCTGTAGACCGTGCTCGATGATATGCGACAATTTTTCGAAATCGGTATAGTTTACCACACGCTTTATCTCTGCAACGAAGACGGTGACCCCCAAATTTTTTTGCATTTCTGGCACAAGTAACTCATTATCTGCCTGCAGTAAAAATTTAAAAAAATTCTATCGACTGGAAAATTTTCGCGCGAACGTCCTTAAGGAGGCTCGAAAGGGTTTTTAGCTGCACGCGCGCGCGCAATCTACACACGCCATAACTAAGATGCACGCGTCAGCTGAATCAGTATTAAAATCAGCACACCGAAAGTTAATGCTGCGTAAAATCGCGCGAACCGGAAATAAAATCTGCTGAAAACATTTGTTTTTAGCTCGAAAGTTTGCTCGGTGACCTATCTTTATTTTTTGCATGCACGCACCATTCACGATGGCATTTCAGATATAAAAGTTTCGGGGAAAACTATCTAGTAGAATTTTCTGTAAGCCATAAAACGCGTTTTCTTTAAATATATCCGAACACAGTTTTCAAGTGCCTAGGCCTAATTTATCATAACTTTTAAACTATTTATGCTATGGCGCCCATTTTTTGCAAGAGTCTAGGTTAACCACAGAAATATTTATTCTCGCATTTTGACTAGCGGGGGGGGGGGGGGGGGGGAATGCTGTTGCCATGGCAACAGGGCTGGTTAAAAACAAGGGTTAAATAATGGTTTTCGTTTATTTAAATCCAGTCGTTAGATTGCTTTCATATTTTGCACACTAAGAAATGACATTAAATCCCTTCTGTCAACACGGTTCTAATAAAATTTTGACATAGGCGATTTTCGTAATTCGCCGTTAATCGTTTTCTGTATTTTTAAAAATTCCCTATGTCAAATTTCAGATTTTTTTTGATAGATCATTCACGTGGTCTCTGATCTATTTTTCTGCCAAATTTCTTGAAATTCTAACGACTGGATCGTTAGAAATCGGCATGTTTCTGCTAAAGCAATCGGTCTCAATTTTTCGAGCAACTGCGCATGCGTTGCATTTTACTGGGTTCTTTCGGTAACAAACAAAAGCTGAAAATTGCTGGGTTCTTTGCATCGTTACCTTTTCTAACATATCTCTGTAATAAAAGACTAAAGCCATCAATACACTGCGTTCAATTATAGAGGAAAACAATACAGATAGTGCGGGTGTTGAGTAAATAAAATGATCGCTCTACTGACGGCATGTTTGTTCTTTGAAATCCTTGTGCACGTGCTAAATATTGCATCAGCAAAAACACGCGCGGAAACTGTGTTCGGCCACCTTAATTCTACTAGGTAAATTTTTTCCATACTGTCTGAAAAGTTAAAGAACTTAGGGAACTTTCCAACAAAGAAACAAAAATGGTAGGTCATCGAATTAGTTTCTGAGATAATTTACAAAAACTGAAATTTAGAGGACGCTTTTGTGGACCTTGTGCGTTGCCATGGTAACTGATATGACGTCACAAGTACCCTTAAAGTATAGCCCAACAATAGAGTTGCAAGGAGACATATAGTTTGCCCACACCATTAAACATCCTTCTTTGTAATCTTCCATCGTTTTACAAACAATATAGCAACGAAAAACCCTTTCGAGCCTCCTTAAGACTAACAATTTTCCAGTTTTGCTCAAAGGCGTAAAACACACTTTTCCGATAAAGCTGTTCTTTTGATCTGATATTCGATTCCAAACTAGTGCTTACTTTAACCTTAGTCACGAACGTGAACTAATCTGATTGGCTAATCATGATTCGCCTGCAATGGCGGGAATATCGCGTGATCGGTAAAATCACGTAACAAAACAAAAATTTAAAAGCCCACGTTATCTTAAGGACGTTCGCGCGAAAATTTCCAGTCGATAGAATTTTTTTAAATTTTTACTGCAGGCAGATAATGAGTTACTTGTGCCAGAAATGCAAAAAAAATCGTGGGAAGGAACGCGTGACAAGCCTAAGAACGTCTGCGTGGGAGGCTACCCTTATCTCTTTCTTATATTCTTGGTTTTCACGTGACGTCAGAAAAAAACTAAAGTTAAAAACTTTAAGTTTTTACCTACACCAGGTTAAAGTCATTTTTAAACATATATCTGCTGGCCTGTCTCCAGCTCGGTAGACCGCTTTGTTTTAAAAATAGAACGCGGTTTTTTTCGTAATGCCTGACATCTGCATTGTTTCTGGGTAACATGTTACGTGCACGAAAATATCGAGTCGCTTTATGTTTTCGAGTTCCGAGTAACCAATATGTTAAGAGAAGTGCCTATGCGACTGTTTTCAAGTGTAACAGAGACAATAAACGCTTTGAGAGAGCCAAAGTAAACTCCAGATGTTTCCACCGGTTTCTGGCCGCCATGTTGGACTCCCTCAGACGGGCTCCAACATGGCGTCTCCATACTGAACGCTATAATTTTTCAGTGGTACCCTTTAACCAACGAATAACGAATAACGAATAACTCGAGTTTGGAGTATCGCGCGCACATCCCCGAAACTTTGGAACGTTGTTTATTTATTACTCTTCTACGATATTTCAATTTCTTGGCTCAATTTATTGAATGGTAAGCGATTTTATTTTTCACTTGCGTGATAAGTAAGCTAATTTGCGTGACGTGAAAACCACCATTTCAGTCAACGCAAAACCCACCAAATCGCTTAAATTCGCCATTTAGAGCCACAGAAACGACAATAAACAGCAACTGAGGTACGTTTACATTTATTTTGAGCTTTAACTTAGACATTCCTCGATATAAGTTTACGATATTAAGACTCTTCAATATTCTCCCATACATTTCTTTATATTTCGAACATAAATTAAACAGACACACTGCTTGTATGGCCCCCCTGTGTTGCAAGGGGCCGGCCCTGTGAGGTTCAGAGATTTGTATTCAGCCTGGTTGGCTCAAAAGGGCCTAAGTCTTGGCACAGATCGACTGTTTTCGACCTGTTATGGTCAGTCGGAAAAAAGCATAAAAGTAAAGTGGCTATGAAATGAAATTTTTGCTTACTTTTTGTTCTAAAATATTGAAGACTATGATCCTCTGATTCGTAATTTTCGAGTTTGGGCTTTGGACAAGCGCGTACGAATTTTTCCTCCAGCTTCAAAGTTGGGCAATTCTAGTAAAAAATGTGCGACATTGAGCGCGCGCGGTCAAAATATGCAAATTAGTACAGTTGACGTCATAAGGTGTGTAAAACATTCTAGCCGTCTAGCCGTCATCATGGCCAACCTCGTTCCCAGGGTCCTCTCTCTACTTCGAAGTAGAGAGAGGACCCTGGGAACGAGGTTGCATCATGGCATCGAAGGAATGGGAAGTTTTCGTTTTCGGAGGGCCTGTCTTAGTGAGTTGCAAAACACCATTTACACGGAAGGCACTGTCTTGATTACAAGTCAGAAGAACACTTTGTTAGCGATTTGTTCGGATACACCGGCCCAACTGTAAAGCGACGAATGCATCATTGCGATTTGTGTGATTCTGCAGGCACGCATGATTTCGGCTGAAGATTTCTTGCAGACTTTGTTATCAGGACATGTTAGCACAATAATCCTAATCCGAGAATGCGATATCAAATATAGGGAAATTTGTTTCAAAAGAGCTTTTATAATAACCCAACTGACTATATGAATCTCGAGCGATTCGTGATCCGAAGCAAAAAAGCAGGGAACCTCTCGAAAACTTAGTGCTCATAAACTCAGACAGGCCTTCTGGATGTCTCGAAAACTCAGACCCGAAAAATATAACAAATACGTGTTTAGTTCGGGTCTTTTCAAGACGTCTTGTTTACTGTTCGTCGATACGATGTTGACATAGGCACAATCTGCAGACGGAGGGAGAGAGAAAGAGAAAAAAACAGCCCATGTTGATAGGATCACGAAAATAATACACTGCATTCGTATCGCTTTTTGGGTTTCCTTGTAACTATAAACCAAATTTATCACTGAAGGTGATTTAAAAGCCATTCAAGCCAAGCCGTTCGGTAATGTACCAGTCAAATCGAAGCTTAAACATCACCCCCCCCCCCCCCCACCCACCGGGCATTTGAATTTCGGAAAATTTTTGTTCAAATTCCCCCCCTCCCGAGGCCGAAAAGCTTTCCAAATGCCCCATCATAGGTCCATTACAGGTGATCAAATGCCCCCACTCCCGGAAACTTGTCAGTAGCTTCATTCTCGTCCCCAGAGGCCGCGCTCCTTTTGGTGCTGACCAAAAGGAGTGCGGCCTCTGGGGACGAGAATGCAGTAGCTTCTATTATGCTCCGGAAGCTGTGTATGTAAACATAGTTTAATAGACAACACTGATTATTGCATGCCAGGGATAATATAAATGGCTCTTGAATACCTCCAAATACAGAACAAAGCTTATGCAAGCCTTTGCTTTTCAGCCAGTCCGCCACGAATCGAGTATCTTTCGCTTTGAATGCATCAAGGCTTGTCTCCCTCCATGATTTATCACGCCACGTGGAATCAGCGCGACTAGTATCATGAAATCGAGGCTACCGATCAAATTCCCCACCCCCAATGAGTAGTGATCAATTGCCCCGCACCCGGGAAGACTAAGTTCATCACATTCCCTCCCACCCGGGCAGGAAAGGACGTCAAATGCCCGAGGTATGCCCGGGGGATGTTTAAGCTTCGATTTGACCAGCCTCGTTCCCAGGACCTTTTCCCTGGCTTGGGGGCGGGGTGGGCAAAGGCCCTGGCATTGGCTGGTCACGTGTAAGTAAGTAAGTAAGTAAGTAAGTAAGTAAGTAAGTAAGTAAGTAAGTAAGTAAGTAAGTAAGTAAGTAAGTAAGTAAGTAAGTAAGTAAGTAAGTAAGTAAGTAAGTAAGTAAGTAAGTAAGTAAGTAAGTAAGTAAGTAATTTTATTTTAGCACATATCGCATATGAGCGAAGGCTCGTTTAAATGCAAATGTGACATTAAAATTACGAAGTAATAATTTGCGACATTTACAGATACAAAATGTCCATCTTACACCCTGAAATCCTGGGTGTAATGAATTAGAGAGACCTTCTGCACTTTGTGTTAAATATGGAGAGTGATCATCGCATTAAATTTTCCAA
>JAHPZR010056046.1:30000-55017 GCA_019787425.1 Platygyra sinensis | reverse complement strand
GCTGTTTATTCAATATTACAAGCAAACGATTAACAATTGCTTTTATAGCGGATCTCCACCGGCCCGAAGGGCCACCAAGCGGAGCACCATATTCATATAAAAAGGAAAAAGCAACCCAGCGGTATTGTTCGTGGGCGTGCGCGCACGACAACAGCGACGGCGACGGCGACGACCACGTCGGAGTGGCACAAGAAGGGGGTCCAGAGACATGCAGTTTATAGCATCCTTCTTTGATACTGGACATCCATGTTATGGTTAATTGACACTTGTAATAAAAACAAGGTATCTGCTGACCAGAATCACGTGACCACATCGCGGGCTCACCCTTTTTTTAAGTTGACAGCTGACGAAGTGCTGCTTTTTCGATTGGATCGCGGGCTCATGTCAGGTTAACTTGTTGTAATTAGGATTGGGTTGTTCGGAAGCTGGTTATTTAACGCTAACCCAGGATTAAAAGTTAACCGAAGTATAAATTTTTCTGCTATACAAATGTTTTTCACTGCTTTTGATTATAAAACGCAAATTAAAATTCTCGCTTATCCTGGATTAGCTTAATCGGGCCTTGAACAACCTGACCCAGGAGTTCCGCTTTTAGGCTTGGCTAAATTTTATCTCATATGAACAGTACACACTGATTTAAAGCCACGAAAAATTAAAACCATAGGAAAGTGATGTAAGAAGTTAAAATTTTGATCTCTATCCCATTTAGGAAAACGTATATAGATATGAATGGTTCTTGTTTACGCGCCGTTTAGATTCTGTTACCTTACTTGTTATTACTGTAATGATCCCGGGTTAACAACAAAAGATTTCTTGTCTCTGAGTTTCTTTTATCTTTTACCTTTGTAGGAATAATGGCGTAAAAGTGATCAGGCGGAGTCTTAACGACATTTTTAAAGACAGTAAAATGGGCAACGATAAATCCATCTTTATGTAAGTTTCTTTTCTATTTTTTTTTTCCTTTTTAGACCAACGCGCTCACAATCGTGGTCTATCAGCGATAAACAATTAGATTATGAGCTCAATATTTCTATCGCGTGATAATTGACGAGGGCGCAGCCCAAGTCAACTATCACGCATAAAAATCGAGAGCGGAAAATCTAATTGTTTTAGTGTCAATCTACTAGTCGTTCCTGAAAGCTTTATCTAAATCCCCCTCACAGAAACTTCAAAAACGCGAAGAAGCGGCCATCATTTTGTGAACAAGGGTACACTGCTACGCTACTCACTACCTATCACAGAATAGATAGTGACTAACGTAGCCAATCAGAGAACGGCATTTGTGATTGAACGCGAGTAGATTTATATTAATAGTCGCCGATGACTGAGACAATCAGATTCATGGATTTACAACAGAACGGGACACGATAACGGACTACTGTGAGTCAACAGCTTTCAGCAATTTATCACGGCTGTTTTATTACAAGACTTAAATGGACTTTGTCAGTAACTAACACATTCTTTTTATAACGTTTTTAATTTTGAGAGGGTCTGTAGAAGTGCTAATTATCTATTCTGTTCTTGGTGAACAGGAATAGACTTGAAGTTGCGGTAGCTTATTTCAGAGCAGGCTACACACCCAAAGACTACCCCACAGAAAACGTAAGTTGATTACAGCATGATAATGCACAGTCCGTAAGATAACAAAAACACTGGAACTGAGTTTGAAGTCTTTCTAATTCAGTTATCTTCATACGTCAATCTACTATTCTACTATGTGTGTATTTATTTAAAGGATAAAAATCCTTACCTCTTTCTACATAGTCAGGTAGATGTGCAAACTTATCTTTAAATTTTGCCGATTAAAGGTTCGTTTTTTACAATGAAATCGCAAGTAGTAACACTGAAATAATGGAGTCATTGTAGCTAAGTTATATTGCAGTCTAATTGTGAGTGGTTCAACGAGTGCTTGGCGTTTCAGGAATGGTCAGCTCGCTTAACATTAGAGATGTCTCGTTGCATTAAATGCCCTACAGTGGCGCATCAGTTGATGGGAACCAAGAAAATACAGCAAGTGCTAAGCGACCCTGGGGTCCTAGAGAGGTATAACCACCAACCTCTATACCAACAATACATTCACATAATCCTTCATCAACCCATACCCTAAAACGTAGCTTACTAACTGGGTCTCTTAAAATACACAATGAAGCCAAGACATTGCCTAGATTGCAACTGCGGAGCACGTCTCTTATATTATACGGTGAACACAATTGGCAAAGATTATTATTTATTCAAATCAAATGACCTTCAACTTGGTCTTCGGTGCGGGATGTGTTAAGAGTTGTTCAAAATGGTTAGTTTGTCATCATTACGGTTATTTTACCTCTAGTGGCAACACCCTTAGAAGTCGTCATCAATTTTACGAGGCGATAACAACTAACCTGCAGTGATCCTTGGAGTTCAGTAGAATGAACAGTGTTACATCTGATATAACAAGTGTGGCAAACAATCAACTCACACTGGCCTGCTAGTAACGATTCTTCAGTATTGTAATCGTATTCAGTTCAGATTGTACTGGGTGCATACTCTTTAAGCAGATCATAACATTTCATTTTCCAGGTTCCTACCCGACAGTGAGTCAGTAGACAGAGTGAGAAAAACCTTCACTGGATTGTACACTCTAGACCCGGTAATTAATCAGTACTCAGTTAATCATGAATTTTATACAAAACAATCATTTTACTGGGCATTTCAGTTCGTCTCGAGTCTAACGTTCCTAGCAAACGTGGTGACATGTCCCTCTGGCAGTGAGCCTTCCCCCTTTTCGTTCACACATCGGCACAAAGCTTGTATCGCTTGTTGATTTATTTTCATAAAATCGCTCACATTTTTGCAGCGAACAATTGTTAAAACACATGAATGATGCCTACGTCAAACTGAATCAGTGGAAACGTCCTTAGCAGCGCTAGGTAGCTAGTAACGTTTATTTTCTGATGACATGATATTATAGTGGCAGCTTTCAGTGTACTTATTGTATTTCTTCTTGGTTAATAACTAGTACTGGTGGAAGATAACTCGGGGAGGAAGCGTGGCCGAATGGTTAGAGCGCTGGATTTGAAGTCCGTAGGTCGATAGTTCAAATCCCGTGCCGACCGCTAGCTGATGTTGTTCTCGGTATCTCCGTGTTCAGCTTCTCGTCTACGCATGTAAATAGCCAACTGGTCTGCCTCCCGCCAGTTGGAATTCTTAACCTACTTATCTTTATTTGAATGTTTTTTTATCATTATTTGTTTACATTTCACATCAGTTTCATTTCGTTTCTCTGTCACGTTAGACCTGAATTCCTTTGCATAGTATGAAATTATGCTGTAATTTTAGGGACCCAGAGGTGATCATAATATGGAGTGTTGCCTTCAGATAGTAGAGAAATGTGTTCTTAAACCTCAGAGGGAAGGAGGAGGTATGAAAACCAGCAATAATGAGAAACACCAGATAATCGCGCTGTGTATAGACCAGTAAATAACTAGGTTAAAAATTTGTAGATTTTCGTCCCATATATCACTTAAAAATTGATGAAAGTTAATTACCAGGGTAAGAAAAAAAGTTTGATATCCACTTGTCCAATGGACAAGTGAGGTTCTGGGTTTACTGATCCAAACCCTAAGTCGATAGTTGCCCTTGGATTTAGAGTTAAATCCAAGCTCTGATGCATGATAATGGATTTGAAGAATAAACCTTTCTAGTTATAGGAACTGTGATAACATTTTTAGCAGTTGAAGTGTCAATAAAGTTCTCATAATGCATACAATGGTATACTTATTTACAGTGTTGTTTCTTGAGTCTTTTAATATACAGTGTACAAATCACTACTCTGAATCGCTGTCAGAGCTGCTGTCTAGTTGAGGTAACTCATGCAAATGAGGCAAGGGAGGAGGTGCTTTGAAGGGCTCACTAACAGATGGGCCATCTGTGGGGACCCCCACTGGTGCCTCATGGCCTTTTTTCATTGCATGCCTTTTTGTCTTGGCACCAAGAAGCCACGCTTCAATTGCTGGGTTAGGGTCAAAGTCTTTCATTTCACAGTCCATTCCTTTGATCCTCAGCAGATCTGACAAGGTTCTCTGCTCCATTTGAGTCTTCTGTTACGAAAGGTTATCATTTGCAAACTGTAGCGCTGAGATTACGAGGGATATCTGAGTTTCGTTAGAAAGGCACACACAGAAATATGAAAGTGGGCATAACATTTGTAAAAGCTGTGGGGAGCTAGTTTACCTGTACAGTCGGTGGTCAGTGGTCGTACACTAAAAACCTGACCACACGCTATCCAGTGCGGTATTATGATTTGATTTATAAGAATATTGCATTGCTAAAAAAGGCAACCAAAGTTAGAAGGTTGCCAGTAGCTGAATTGCGAAGTAAAACAGCAGGCGGCTTTTGATCAGATAAAAACAGGACAAAATGAGACATTTTTGGAGATCTCCTCCTTTCAATATTAAATTGAATGTACTACTACAAGGCAAACATAAACTACGTTATATCACAGCAAATCATTGTACTTTAGACTTGTAAGGATGTAAGCGAAAGAAGTAGTTGCGTCACATGTGACAACAATGAAATGGTTACCTTGACATGTCTTCTTCTTTTTCTAATTATTTGATTACCACAGGCAATAACATATACGGTGAAGACATCCGTCGCACGTTGCTTAACAACCCTGAAAACAGGACTCAGTATATACTCATGGATCGTATCTCACCTCAAATTACCAAGAACTTTATCGTTCGTCAGGAGTCGACAAGTATATGTCCTGCTGACGTCATTCCTGAGCTTGGCATTGTTGGTATTTTTATCAGGTAATAACCTTTTAAACCAAAGGGATTTTTGTTCATTTTATTGTAACAATAATATTACCCGAATTACATACAAAAATATTACCTGCTGTACATACACTGCTAACATAACTTACGATTTAACAGTACTAACATTATTTACAATTTGTTGCTATCTTACATTACGTTCATGTAGGACGTTAGCTACAATAGGTGGTTTTATTTCATATTTATTTGTGATTTAGATTATGTTTCTCAATTTTAAATTTATTTGTCAGAGTCGCTAAGAAGCCATCTAGATAAGACTATTCTTCTTTTCTTGAAGCAGTATAATAATTGGCTTTAATCATGCAGAGGTTTATTCCAATTTGCAAGATGACGAGCGAAGTTATCAGTCACACCATATGTTATTTCACTTTTATCGAGTTGATCGTATCTCTGTTTTTGAAGTTCCACAAATTAGTAAAGAGAGACTAAAAAAGCTGAGTTTCTGAACAGGTAATGAAAGATGGGTTGAATTGAATTTGCCTGTCGTCTCAGAGGTGGCATTTATCAGTCAAGTTCCTTGATTGAATCTCTAAAAAGTGTCGAACTTCTGGGTAAAATATGATGAATTCAATATCTTGTATTGGAAAATGGTGTGTCTGTTGTCCTAGGTGATTAAACGGAAGACTATACATGAATTTTATTGTATCTTCTTTATGACTGAAATAAGTAAAAAATTAACGTAAATAACTATGTTAAAAACTTAAAAACATTACGTTTAAAACTATTTACATCCCTTGAAGACACTCCAAGACAATTTGATGAAAAAAAGATGGAGACTGCGAGATGCGTGTAACCTCTAAAAATATGAGACTGAGACCGCTGAAATTCGTCCAACGTTTTGAGAGTATGGTTTGTCGCTTCACTTTCTTGTTTGCCGCTCGGCTTAAAACAAAACACGAGAAGGCAATAACAAATAAGTAGTTTATTTAACAAATAAAGAAGCCTAAGCCGTGTATTACACTGTGATAAAACACGACAGACATTTGAGAACACGAGGGAAATATAGAAAGCACGAGCCGCAGGCGAGTGTTTTCTATATTTCTCGAGTGTTCTCAAATGACTGGAGTGTTTTATCACAGTGTAATACACGGCTTAGGCTTCTTCATTTGCCTTATGATATGGATTTTACGCGCGCAAAAAGATAAAACACGCTTTTTCTATGTTTTATACTCTGATAAAACATAGGTTTTTGACCAATCAGAGCGCGCGCAGGGTCCTATCTGTGTTATAATTAAATTTATACGCATAAATTACAGTTTATTACAATTCAAGTTAAATTTTGTTAAATTTTGTTTCAGTCGTGGAAATGAAGTGCTGGTCAATAAAGAGGGAGGTTACCTAGTCAGGACCAAAACAACTGAGCACGCGGATGGTGGAGTGTTTGCTGGAAGAGCTGCCTTTGACAGTCCATATATGGTATAACATGGACGTACTTGGGAAACTGAGGAGTTTATCTTTGTGAAGTCAACAGAAACAGTTGGGTTAAACTGGACCTTGATTCTCTAATACTCGTCGACTGTCTGGTCCCAAACAGTAAAGGAGTAGTTTTTTGTTCAAATTTGCTTGTAGTTATCAAACCCATGCTTTTTACATAAGATAACAAATTACTTCAGCTTGAAAGTGTTATTCGATAGCTTTTATTTGAACGGTCAAACAAGGAATAAAGTTTCATCTGCAAATTTAAGACGCAAGCGAATCCCATAGCTGATTGACAAACTTAGGGTTTGACTCTGAATGTTGAGCAAGGGTTACGACAGTAATGTAACTTTATTTCAGCAGAACATTTCTATGTGAGCGGTAAACTTTGCTATAATGATACAAACATTACAAAGTAGTGCATTACACTTGCGAACAAAGATCTTAAGGGAAAATGTCTTAATATAAATAATACCAATCACAGCTGAATGTAATCAAGTTGCCACGTAAGGGATTTACTCGATCTTGTTACAATTCATACACAAACAAAATGAATACGAATGTGTCGTGTAGCACCGTCGGAGAAGACCAAGCTAGAGGTGCGGGCAGTAACAATCAGTGATTTTATTCCTCTTTTCCACGCTGTGCATTTTTTATGTGGCGGGTTATCTTCCGCGTTAATTTTAGAATATTAAAAAATGTTAATTTAATAGGATGAGGCCTTTTTTATGTTCATAATAAATAAATATAGATACTGTCAAGGAATTTATTGATTATTAGAGATGATGATTATTGATTATTAGAGATGATTATTGATTATTAAAGATGATTCGCTAGTTAGATATCTTCTCATTAGTCGATTTTGTTTTACAATAATTTTAAATTTTTGATTGATTTGCTGACACTTCAGGCTGATTAGTTTAAATAAACAGCTTTTAAATCAACCTCGAACAATTCCCAGGGTTTTCCCCTCGTAGATTGGGGAGGGGCGGGAAAAGACCCTGGCATCGGCTGGTCATGAACCGCAGTCCCCGTCTCCTGCATCTTCAGTGTTACACTGTTAGCTGCAGGGGACGTTAACACACAGTTATCGCAAAGAGTAGAGCACGTAGTTACCGATGCCTTGTCTCAAGAGTATTGTAGAAAAACTAAGCCTTAAAAATTCACGGTTTTCAGCAGAGTTCGGTGTAAAACCCCACTTACGCACGTACTAAGTACCATGTCAAAGAATACCTCCACCCTCTCCTCTCTCAGAAAACTATATTTGACTGAGTGATTGTGAAAACATTTTCTTGGGGTATCAAATTGAAAAACGTTATTGTAACTGAAATAGGAAAGGAAAAGAATTTTATTAAATGCTCTTCAGTCAATTTTTTTAACTCGACCGACACATATTTCCTATCTGAAGTTACATAATAATGGTGTTATTAAAAATATCTTTTAAATTCACCCAAGTACGATGCCATTTTAGTTTCAAGTAAGCACTTGACTCAAGTGCTCTTCAAAATCTAAAGTTGCACTTTAGAAACTTAGCTCAGTTCACACCTGATAACAAAGTATATTTCTTGAAGTAGTTTGGCAGTAAAAATCATTCATATCACAACTGCGATTGTTCGGGAGTCAAATCATGAAGACATGCATATAGTTGCTTTGTTGCTAAAGAGCAAAGGAACAAACTAAGTCTTCTGTATTTCTCTAGAATGGCTCAACAACGCGGTTTCTGGCAAAGAAATTCCTGTTAGGCTTTAGCTAACCTAGAAAATGCATTTCCGTGTGCGTCCAATGTTCAACAGAGTTTTTAGCACGCAAAGAACTGACCTGGTTGAAACTTTGAACAGGCAGCAGCTGGTTTTAAATTACAGAAGAGCAATTAGTGTCAGAGATGATATGAAAAGCGATGGTTTAGGCTCTATATGTAAATGAAATTCAACCAAGCCGTTTATCGGTTCGTTTGCGCATCGCTTTCCGTTGGCTTGATCCATTTCCTATTGGTCAAGTGCGTTTTCAAGTGTGGTGCAGACCATACTTGACGGAGCACTTCGGCTTCTTTGATGTACGAACGTTTCCATGGTCACTAAGTAAAGTCCAAGTAAGTACATTTCACCCCTTCACACTCAAAGTAGATTCCAAGTGTACTTATAGCGTGAAGCCAAGTAATCGGCGTATTGTCCACTTGACAAATAGATTCCATTTTGCCGTGCGTCTGTTCGAAAATGTGGCAAGAAGTAAAAAGAAGCAAAAAGAAGTAAAAAGCTGCACACGAGGCAACAGCCGATTGTGACACTGATGTTCAGTAGATTCCAATCCATGTCGCGTTGCGTTGCGTCTAAAAGGGTAAAAAAAAAGTCTGCATACAAGCAAAGTGGCCTATCAGGCTGGCGCTTAACTCTGGTTTTTGTGGAATAAACGACTGGGAGTATATCTACTCGCCCGTAGTCAGTCCATCGTAGGGTTACCCCAGCCCATCGTAGGGTTACCCCAGCATTAAATTTGCCGGTACCCTTTTATACGTCTAGGTGGAGAGAGGTACTGCAAGAGTTAAGTGTCTTGTCCAAGAACACAACACAATGTCCCCAGCCAAAGCTCAAAACCGGACCACTCAATCCGGAGGCGTGCGCACTAACCGTCAGGCTACCGCGCCTCCACAGACGTCAAAATGTGGTAAGAACAAAAATGTGGCACACGAGCCGTTAGGCGAGTGAGTCACTGATGTTCTTACCGCTTTTAACAGACGTACGGCAACAACAAAACTATAAAAAATGCAGGGAAAAGTTCTCAAAAAGATAATAGTTAAGAACCAATCAAAATGCGGGAATAATGCCACCTGTTATATAAAGGTGCTTATTATAATAATATAGCTGCTAAAAGGGGATGTATAATTTCAGTTGGTAATCTGCAAACGAACAGTTGCAACGACAAAACGCTTGGAGCTGGGCATTTTCTGAAGACGGCGAGAGTGTTGGTGAGTTGAATAATAGACTGAGTTGAATAACGAGTTGACATTGAACCAGTTCAGATCTTTCTTCATTTAGAACGTCCAAGGACGCGATTCGTGATACGCCATCAGAAGTGAGGGCCAACAATTTGACACTAGGTTCTATGACTGAACACTTAGCCTAGTTCACAGTAGAGACATGACGACACAAAAAGGACGTTATGTCGTCATGTTTGCTGTGTAAACATCCTGACCTTATCACAGCATAAACAAAAGCGACCTCTGCTAAATGTCTTTGTGTCGAAGTTCATATCGTTATGTCGTCAGTCTGAACTCGGCCTTAACCACCAGGAGGAGACTTCAACCTGGTACAAAACATGCCACTCATTTTAAACCACTGGGAGAAATTAAAAAGTTCAAAGCAAATATGGATCTGACAGACATTTGGCGCGACTTTCACCCCAAGGTACATCTAGTCACTTGAAGAAGAAATAAACCAGAAATTTATTGTGTATAAGATTTTTTTCTTAGTCAATTCAGGCATATCTACCGATACACTGAAAGTGGATATTTAACAGGCTTTAAAACCGAGGCTAAACTACAGAATACAGGACCGGCTTCCCTTTCGGCGACGAAGGATCTCGTCTAATTTACGCCACGATGATTTTTTTTTTACTTAAAACGGCTTTGCTGATAAATTAGTTTTCTTTTCCATTCTCGTCGTCTCTGGAGACTGATATTTGAGGCTGCAAATCGCCGATAAAGTGCACTGAAGACGTGGGTACAGCATAAAGTTTACAACAATCCTGTCATAAGCTAGTATAATGTAAATACAAAACATGACAAGCCAGTACTTGAAAATACTAATCGAATTTAGTCAGTGGGCGAAGACGCGGTCGTATGACTCGAATGAATACAAATACATATGCCCCATTAATGAAGTATTGATTTAAAGTGTAGGTAAATATTCCTAGTATGCCTGATGTTGCCAACGCAACTGCTTCTGTGGCTTGGCACAAAGTTCTCGTGGTGTGAAGTGAGGGATCAAAAATGTCTGAGTTCTATTAGCTACAACCGCAAATGATATTTGTCCAAAATTACAAAGTTCAAGCTTACGTCATCAGTATGGAATTTTCGGCCTCTCCTTCGCGCGAATGCATATTGACGGCGAATGAGTGGGCTTGGAATTGACAGTCAACTGTACACCAACTAGTTTTTGTATTCACAAAGAAATCAGTTTTGCGTTTAGGAATCCATCCGACTGTACGCAAAGCCTTGAAACTTGACGGCGTTTCTGTATCTCAGATTTCCTATAATATTTTCAGGAATTCATAATCAACACTGCGTGAAAAAGGACGTGTCGTGGCCCGGGAATCCCACGATACGGACCCGTATTCTTTGAGAATACGGGCAAATCCGGGAGTATCATGTTCCATGAAACGCGACGTGTCCGCCGCGTGTCAGGGACCGTATTTTTCCCGATTCGGACTTTTTCCGTAATAAGGAAAATCCGGTCTCCGGACACCTCCTTGAAATGCGACGAGTTAAGGCCCGGAAATTGTCTTATTCGTCTCGATTTGCTACGAATAACAGCGTACCGCAGACTAGCACAACCGAACAAGTTGATGGAAGTTCCACGGTACTACAAGTATAACGGGAGTCCGGTATCCGAAATTCCACGGTACGTGACGTGTTAAGAGTGCCTGCCGGTAAAAATGAAACAAATTCTTAATTTCGCGGCAAGGGTCAAAAATTCGATTTCGCTCATATTTTTATGGTAGGTAGGCTAGGGTATGACAAAAACTACTGGATAGTTTTTTTGGCAAAATATCCTTTTATTTCAAAGAAATATGCAAATTACCAAATTCCGTTGAAATCGTCATTTGACGCACCATTTTAGTAAACGAGTTTGAGAGCCTCGGATGCAAAACCACATTATTCTTCCGTCTTTAAAACACTCAAATATTTTTGTGCAATGTTTAAATGTGTACTGGGTTAATTTTAGGGAATGTTGCGGGTTCTTTTGGGTGCAGAGTAATTAAATTTTGAAGACATGTATTTCGTTCACTTCAAAGTAGTTCCTAAAAATAATTGATTTTCACCATGTGCGAAACCTTCAAATGGATTAAGCTTCTGGCGGTTGAATCGCCGAAGGATAGTCTACAGATTCGTGTAAAAATTTCTTTGGGCAAATGATTGTGAGCGACGCTAGAGCTTTTCAAAGTACGTTAAAAATGCAAATATTTGCCATCGGTCATCAAATTTCAATTTACGGGTTAAACATATATTTTAGCATATGCCACATGTCTTGACGTATGTTAAACTAAAACAGACGCAGAGCTGATAATTTCGAATTGTTATTACCTTATTTACAGGTTTAAAAGCCATTTGACATGCTTCTTTCACCATTCGTTGTATTTTAAGCGTTCAAGTTTGATTCTGTTTACACAACGTTGCCAACTGTCAACGTATTCAATGGTCGAATACCAGGAATCTGTGATCATCTTTCGGCGCATCTGATCACCACAGCATCTAACTAAGTCAAGAACGGCCTACTCATTCCTGGATAGCTGCCTGCTTTATACGTATCACACCAAAATATTACATATTGCTCCCAAGCCTGTCGGCGCTCGTAGCAGTCTTATTACGTTCGTCAGTTGCTCGTCACGCAATGTTGTCACGGTATCTCATTTTAGCGGGTAGGGTATATTATTAGAAAAGGAAAAAAACAAACTAAAAAGAAAATAAAATAATGATGATGATGCTGCTGCTGCTGATGATGATGATAGTAAAAAACAACTATTAATATTTGCATTTTTATTTGCTGTAAAGCGCCACGGACAGTTTATTGGAGTTGTGCGCAATAGAAATACTATTTAACAATTAGACACCGTAGCCCGAAAGGGCTACGGGTCAATAGCCCATGAGGCTAAGCCGAATGGGCTATTGACCTGTGGCCCATTGAGGGCGAAGGGTCTAATTGTTTCAGTATCACCCAACTAGTCGGACAGAAAAGACAATAATAAAGTTAGCAAATGCAAGTTAAAGAAATATTTATTTGGGGACAAAAAACGAAAAAAAAACCAGCGAATTTCGCTACTCGATGACTATTACTATTAGTCCCCTAGTAGCGTAGCCAATCAAAATGCAGGATTTGCATTAGTCCACTAGTTGGGTGATACTAATTATTATTATGGTACAGTGGCTGCCGGTCGTCCACGAAATGTAATGTTTTTATAGTTTTTCCCGAAGTTTTGGAAGGAATTTTAGATGTAAATGGGTAATTAAATTCTTGAGAAGACTAAAATAAGCACATTTACGGTTTCTTGACTTAAAAAACTTGAAAATATTGAAAAAGCGGGTACGCGCGTAAACAACTGCAAATTTGCCAAAGACAGTTCGATACGTGCAACTTCGTTTCAAGGTTAAAGTTCAATAATGCGTGGGAAAATCATTGGAAACCGTTATTTGCGTTAATTTCAGTTAGAATTCTACTAAAACAATAAGATTATTCGCTCTCGATTTCTATGTGGCGATAGTTGATTCGGCTTTAGGCCTCATCAACTATCCCCTCATAGAAATCTCGAGCTCATAATCTAATTGTTAAATATATATGACCATTTTCGCAAACTGACCATATGCCCGCAGACAGAAATAAGGCAATGATGTTCTATGCATCAAAGCTAGAACAGGGTGTTGCCTCTATTGATAGGCCTGTAGAGGATACAGGCACAGCCAAGGCACCTCTGATTCCCGTTCATTGTTGTCAATGGGCTGGGCGTTGAAATCCTCCGGTACTCAAAGAACCCGACTGATTGAAAACCAAAAACAATGCTTAATTCAAAATCGGTGAAGAGACTGTAACGGAAGCAGATCCTTCCCATGTTTCCAAGTCAATGAGAAAAGTCAGAAACGCATATGGCTCTTCTAGATTTGATGCTTTGAGTTATTTAACTTCTAAGCAAGTTGCAAGTTTTTTTCTCACGCCTCGCTTCAAAGAAAGTTCTTCAAGTTGATGAATCTGAAGACGAAGAAGTTGAATACGGCGAAGAGCTGAACACAAGATTTGAGTAACGAAGTCATAGTGGAAATATTACTTCAGCATCCGATCATCGTACGAGATACGCATAACGACCCATAACATTTGTGAATTCGCAGCTTGCTCTAAACTAAGTTTTCTGTGAAGATGCTTCAAGACATATGCAATTTTCATCAGCTTGACATCTCGAACGAAGCCCTACATAGATCTTATGAAAAAATTAGTTGGTAGCTGCAGTTGTAACGCGTCACTTTGAAAGGCAAACTCAATTACTGTCTTGAACATAAACAGTTGGGGCCTACATGCCTCATCTTCAATTCGATAGGGAGAGACTTGCCCAGATAATGAGACGAAGACCCCCGAAAGAGCTGTAAATCAGGCCCCGGCCACACTAACGCAGTCAATCTGGAACAAAACAAAGCTAATTATTTTCGCCCACACTACTGTATAATTTTCCAACTGGTTTCGCCTGTTCACACTAAAAAATTCGAAAATGATAAAAACGAGTTGGACCTGGGATTGTGCATGTGTGAAATAAATGTTCAGGTACTACGACTTCATTCACAAAGTAGTCTTACCACGCGCTAGTTCTTCCTGGTCTAGTCCAATATTTCCTTTGTCTTTCATCGGTAGCTGCCCTTCCTCAGTTTTGTTTTTATGGCGGAATCTCACAAAACGCTTCAGGCAATAATTTGCGACATTTTGTTTCCGTGCGGAGATTATGTGACTTCGGACGCGCAAGAAAAACCTCGTACCGATTTGTTGTGTCAAAAAAAAAAAAAAAAACAGTGGGAGCACGACGGGAGCAAGAGCGCGAGCAAGATCGAGGTAACGGTGCGATCATGTTGCGAAAAACAATTTGAGAAAAAAAAAAGACTTTGCCAGAGGCGCTAAAATTCTTCGACTGTCGCGTAAGTATTCAAGGCAAATTCAGCCAAGTTATAAAAAATCATACGACCTCATTACGTGTTTGCACTGTTTGGTTTTGTGAAAGTTAAGAAATTTAGAGACCCTGGTGAAATTTCGGATTGACTTCATAATGGTTGAGAAAAGTAACCAAAAAAAACTGGCACAGCGCGAAAAGACCTAGGTATGAGTTTAGGGACACAGCGTTACGCAATGCAGTAAGAGACGACAACAGGAGACAACTCAGGAGACAAAGGTACACTAGTCATTCTTTATTTTCCTTTATTTACTCTCTTCCTACTCAACAAGATTGTATGCTCCAAGTGGTTGCGTATCAAAATACAGATCGCCCTACCCTTACCCTTAAAATGGAACGACCGCATTGCGTGACGAACAAATAGCGAACCGCTGTGCACAAGGATTCCAGGAATCGCAAGAATCGCTTAAATGTAATAGTGTTTTGGTGTAGCGCAAGGCAAGCAACTATCCACAAATGACTAAGTCGTTGTTAACTTAGATGCAGTGGTGATCAAAAAATCAGAAAAATGCTGAAAGATTGATTCATGGTATCCGACCTTCAAATACGATGACAGTTGGTGATGTTCATCATACCTTGTGTAAACAGAAGGAAACTTTGCACAAGCAACGAATGGCGAGGGAAACACGTAAAATCGGCTATTGAACCTGCCTTTTATAGTAAATAAGGTAGGAACATTTCGAAATTATCATCTCTGTGTCTATTTTAGTTTAAAATAAGTCAAGACATGTGGCACATGCTAAAATTTATGTCTAACCCGTAAATTGAAATTTGATGACCGATGGCAAATATTTGCATTTTTAACGTACTTTGAAAAGTTCTTGCTTCGCTCACAATCATTTGCCCAAAGAAATTTTTACACGAATCTGTAGACCATCCTTCGGCGATTCAACCGCCAGAAGCTTAATCCATTTGAAGGTTTCGCACATGGTGAAAATCAATTATTTTTAGGAACTACTTTGAAGTGAACGAAATACATGTCTTCAAAATTTAATTACTCTGCACCCAAAAGAACCCGCAACATTCGCTAAAATTAACCCAGTACACATTTAAACATTGCACAAAAATATTTGAGTGTTTTAAAGACGGAAGAATAATGTGGTTTTGCATGCGAGGCTCTCAAACTCGTTTAATAAAATGGTGCGTCAAATGACGATTTCAACGGAATTTGGTAATTTGCATATTTCTTTGAAATAAAAGGATATTTTGCCAAAAAAACTATCCAGTAGTTTTTGTCATACCCTAGCCTACCTACCATAACAATATGAGCGAAATCGAATTTTCGACCCTTGCCGAGTTAGTTTTGATATTTATGGACAGGCACTCTTAATTAAAAACTATTCACCGAAGTGGAGGTGGCTAGCGCTAGCGGTGGATATTTACCGAGCCGCGAAGCGGCGAGGTAAATTTCCAACGCTAGCCACCGACACTGAGGTGAATAGTTGTTTTAGTATATACTAAAACAGTGAGATAATATACACCACAAAAATTAATTTGGATGATTTCTTCACTTGTCACGGCTGCAAACCGGGACGCCATTTTCTCTTGAGTTGCTCGGAGGTAAATAGCGCAGGATATCCGGAGTTTGACGAGCCAATCAGCGCGCGCGTTTAGCACTATCCACTGTTTTAGTATATACTAATTACAGGTTAACGCACTCAGCAAGTGAATTATCGGGATTTACCTGCACGAGTTCACTAACAATGAACGAGAAATTTCAATACCGCACGAGGCCGCCGAGTGCGGTATTGAAAATTTCGAGTTCATTGTTAGTGAACGAGTGCAGGTAAATCCCGATAATTCACGAGCAATGAGTGCGTTAACATTTTTATTAATCAAATTGAATACACTGCAAACAAAAATCGTCAAACTTTGAGTCAGCCGAAGCCATGGTGTAATGACAGTGGTGTATAGAATTTACACCACGGCTATTACACCACGATAATGACGTCAAGGAGGTTGTTTCGTCACAACCCAGTGTCACGTGGCACAAATCAACCAACCAGAGAATCGGAATTCGTACAGTGTATGAAAGTTGAATAATAATATCGGATATTTCATGGTACGTTAAGTGTCACTTGAGATTCCCCTTTCGGATATTCTATGGTACGTGAAGTGTCACTCGGGATTCCCCGATCGGATATTCCACGGTACACGATGAGCCATTTGGAATTCCCCTATCGGATATTCCACGGTACTGGCGAAGTGTCATTTGGGATTCCCCTATCGGATATTTCACGGTACGTGAACTGTACTCGGGATTCCCCTATCGGATGTTTCACAAAACGAAAGGTAGTCTAATAATATAAAATTCCCAAAGCGTGGGAAGGCATCATGCCTCCTGAAAAGGTATTCTTCATGTGATGCATTTTTCTCTAAATTTCCTTCGAACACCATTGATAACCAATGTGGCATAAACATACGTACATGTAGACATGCTTTATTTGTTATAGTAGGTAAATAGAACAACCAAGCCGAGTTAACTTCTACATCTGAAACCTTTTATTGAACGATAGAAACATTGCAGGTAAGGATGTTCAATGTGCACAACAATGTGATTATTTAAAAAAGGACTTTTTTCAGAATTGAAAATTCACATTTTAGTACACTGAAACGAACAATAACTATCATGATCATTAATTTTTTAAATACTTCTCCCTAATTAACAACAAATTCTATCTGTTAAAAAATGATGATGAGAAACCAACCACCTCACCTATCTTCTTCGCGCTCTGTCGCGCATAAGGCCGCGATGAGAAACCAAGCAATGGTAACATTTTTAGACACTATTCCCAGTTTGAAACAACTGCAGTTCAGAATCTGCCACAAACATAAATCCTAATTATTATATATTAACTGAGAAAAAGTTTAAGTCCTTCTTACAAATAAGGGGAAAAGTTCCATGTATTTGGAATTTAACATGTATTTGCACGGAAACTTGTCATTTTAAACATTGATGAATAATACTTGTGATAATACAATAAAAGTCCAGTGCTGTTAAAAGACAATCTGGACCATTTACAAGTGGTTAAAAAACCAAGAACCTATAATTCTTTTCTGTCAATAAGAATTTATTCTTTTTATCTTTTCAATAAATCATTGACTGAAGTACCTCAGGCAGCGTAACTAGTGACTGACTTAGCAGCTAACATGACTATTTTTTGTTTTACAAGCATACACTAATAACATGCTAAAAGTAGCAAGGAAATAAATGTTTACCAAAAAAACACGTTTGTAGGTTGGATAAAAGACGCTCAGTTAATTTTTCTTATTTTTCATACATTTGCCTGTAATTTTTTTCCCGCGCCGCCCCTTCTACCCTACCAAATTTACAGACAAATGTTTGGAAAATTAAAACAATTAATTGAATGCGTTCTAGCCAAGCTACATCCTTCAAACTTGGTGAAGACAATCTTCTGCTCAATATTTTATCATTGCGATTCATAAATTGCGTAAAATTCAATTTTGGAAAAAGTTGTTTGCCATCGGATTCCTATACAAACACTGTAATTTCTGACCGCTTTACATGCCTACCCGTCAAGATGGCACCGAAACCGTAATAAGGACTGTTCCAAATTCTCGGCAGTCCGGTTCTTTGTAAAGTGAACCGTGTACTTTCTCTTGTTCCTTATTGCTTGCTTCCACTAGCTACTGCAACTCGTGCATAAGTGAGAATGTAAGGCATCTGTGTCTTGGCACAAAGTTCTCGTGGTGTGAAGTGACAGATCAAAAATGTCTGCCGGGATAACGGCAAAAATTACACTGAGAGTTCACGCTTACGTTATCAGCGTATGCCCAACGAAACTCTCCACGGGGAGTGAGCGGGCTTGGAATTGACGGTCAGCTGTACACCCAGGAGGGAGAGGGTGACTCTATTGTTTTCGAGTATCTGTCAGAGACCGACTCATCACTGCCAGTGTGACGTCACATAGCAACAAGTCGAAGCTTCGCTCGGCTTGCCCAGATTTGGCTTCGGGACTCCATTGAATTCAAACAAATAAAAGGATAATACAAGCTATTATTGCTCTATTATTCACTTATTTGGCACAAGTGTGCAATCTTTGTAGTGGATGTCTGTGAGTACAACTGTTTGTTGTTTTGTGTGCGTTTTGGTTCCAAATTTTATTGAAAACAAATCGGGTCAAGTGGGGTTACCCCCATCTTGACTTCCGGTCAAGTAAAGGCCACCCAAAACGCCCGCCGTTTTCTCTTCAAGTTTTCAACAGAGGTACCTCATTATAGGAGGTTTTGTTCCTTTTTGACATAACTTTCTAGCCATTGTTAGTTTTTCTCAATGTGATGAGTTATTTTGCTCAACAATCCTTTTGAGTGCGAGGGTGTACTCTCGCGTGTTGTACTTTGTTGGATTGGTGAAAGGTCAATAGTGTCTGTGTTTACGATTGCGTGACATTAAACGCTTGCTCCCCTCGTCCCCCAGTGGTGTTGTATTTTATGGGTTGATGAACGTAAGGCGAGTAAAACGATTGCTATGAAAGTAGGACGAGTAAAACTATTGCTCCTGCATTCCCGCAGTGGAAAAAATGAATATTAAAACTCCGGGTTTCGGCTCATGGATTATAGAACGAAGTATTTTCATGTGTAGCGCGCTTGTTTCGGCTGATGGATTTTAGAACGAGGCATATTCATGTGTAGCACGCTTGTTTCGTGTATACATCAAGTTTTCTCTTTTGTTTCCATATGCAAATATTTATTTACTGCGGGACTACGTGAGTAAGCATTCAATGTCACGCAATCGTGGCCGCGTATTCTGAGGTTTAGCCCTTCTTCTCCAAATGCCATTAACTTTGAAGGGATTGTTGAGACGAACCATAAGCACTGAAGGCTTAATTCTCAGCACAGAGCAAACTTAATATATCATGTACCAAACCTCCTATTCTGGGATTAGGACATCTCCGCATTTCTGCGGGGGCTCCGGGAAAACGTATTCAATCCATTAAACTTTGTCGACGCCTCGGCTACTTGTTAGTATGTTTCTACTCAAAATATGAGGCTTTCGAATAACTTATCCTACCGAAAATTACTGCAAAGAAGTCTTTCATATATTTTGAATCCTGGGTAACATTGAACAAAGTAATCGAATCATCAAAAAGTTAGAAATTTCCACATATCTTTCAGTTAACGAACCAAACTAAATAGGCCGCCATATCGAAAATCACCGGTGTATGACGTGACGTCACACTGGTAGTTACACTACTAACACTGTTCATGCAGTTATTTACATTACTTATAATACTTGTTACTTACGCCACTTAACTAACGCTTATACTACTTGCATTACTTACTTGCATTACACCTACTTGCTCTACTAACAATACTAATACTTACACTACTTACAATATTTAAATTACTTACCCAACTTACAAATCTTGCACTGCGAAATTACTTATAATACATCAAAAGAGAGAGAGAAAAAAATAAAACATAAAATAAAATAAAGGGCCAGCTTACTCCATAGATAGGTCACTGTGTCGGTAATATTGAGTTTTGTCCCTGACAAACAAATTTGGAAAATCAGGAAGTATGACCCAGTCATGGACGAAACCACTCCAATGCAAACTGTCAAAACATAAACGAGGCCAAAACTACGCAGATCTCCAAAGAGGAACCACAATGCAAACCTTCAAGTGACTGACAACTTTACAAGTTAGACAAACGGGGGGGCAGAGCCAGTTGTTGTCATTGGACCAATCTTGTGCAAAGGTATTGACCCCAGAGGTGCTTGGCGTCTCTCTGGCGTCTCTCTTCAACCTCTTGATCTCCGACATTTGCTCGGCGGAGTTCGCATCACTGGACCTCTTGAGGTCGGAAATTGAAGAAGAAACCATATCTTTGATCTGGGAGAGCAATTCTTTGTTATTTTGGGCCACTATTTTCTTTAACTTTCGACTCATCCATAATGTGAACTGAATAAAAATGAAAAGCAGAACGAAGAGAAAAGCAACCTAACACGGTGAAGGCCGACAGTAGAATGCCTGACCTTCCTAACGACCACGAATTACACACTCGAATCCCATAACTCACTGCGCACTAACACCCTCCCCAGACCTCTGATACGTGCCGGCAAAATAGTAATTTATGATAATACGGTGTAATCACAAATTACATTTTCTGATATTCAAAAAGAAATCAGTTTTACCTTTTGAAGTCCAGCCGGGTAGTCGTTTAACTGTATGCAAAGCCTTGAAACTTAAAAGCGTCTTGTATCTCAGATTTCCTATAATATTTTCAGGAATTCATAATCAAGTAACCTTATTTCAAAATGACGGCCCGTCTGCCACATGTGAGCGACAACGAAGTTACACAAGATGAAGTGAAGTACCTTGAGAAAGAAGGCAAGGATTACTGCATGGCGCACGGAATGGTTTATAAAGGCTCTAAAGGAGAAACAAAACACATACCCTTCACTCTGTATCCATCACCCATTCCACAAAAGCTTTTCACAGATGCAAAGGACTTGCAGACAGATTTTAACCTGCTTGTGCACAAAGTGAGCCTGGACTACGAATTTACAAAGAACGCGCTTTTGAGGTAATTGTACTTAGTGTCATGAATTTTACATAGGAAAATCTTTGTAGGCTTAAAATCTGATTTGAAGGCTCGATCAAAAGCAAAGCGCGTTCGTGGTGACGGTGAGATAGGCTCTTCGAAGAAACATCGCCAGTGTCACTTGCCCCTTAGTCTGTTTTCATTGGTTTTATCTCTTCAGTTAAGGTGGCTGCTTAGCTTTTACCAGCTCGCCAAATCGCGATATCAATAAGCACTTAAGGTGGCTTAAAACCGCTTCCAGCACTTCTTTCCAAGACGTAGATTTTAATGGGTCATAATTACCACTCTTTATCAATTGATGCTACAATCATGGTATCAAAAAATGCCCAATCACTGGTGAACACGTTGGTATTATTTTCGTGATACAATAGGTTACCATAGCAACGCTTTGACCTGCTAAAAACACCCTTAATTTCAGCTTTAAGCGCTTATATTTCAAAAACGGCACGGTGAAATTTTTTCTTATTAATAATATAAAGAATTTTGGTAACTTTTGGCAAAGTTTAAAAATTCTGCACATGGGGTTCAGAGCCGCCTTAAATTTTCGAAAACTTAAGGTGGCTCTTAACCACATGTACAGAAATTTTTTTAAACTTTGCCAAAAGTTGCATCTTATCCTGCTTATCAAAATTCTATAACAAGAAAAAATTTCACCGTGCCGGTTTTGAAATATAAGTACTTAAAGCTGAAATTAAGGGTGTTTTTAGCAGGCCATAGTGTTGCTATGGTATGATTTGCTCGGCCCCACTAGCACTTGTGCTATAAACACTGCCGAGGTTAAATAAAGGTCTTACTTACTTACTTACTTACTTACTTACTTACTTACTTCCTTACTAACCTATTGTTTCACGAAAATAATGCCAAAGTGTTCACCAGTGATTCGGCAGCTTTTTGATAACGTGATTGTAGCATCAAGTGATAAAGAGTGGTTATAATGGCACATCAAAATCTAAGTCTTGGAATGTGCTGGAAACTGTTTTGAGCCACCTTAATGACTGGCCCTAAGGGAAACGGCAGTAAATTTTGTTTCCCCGAGACCCTCAATGTTTCCCGAGGCGATGCCTAGGGAAACATTGAGGTCGAGGGGAAACAAAACTCACTGTTTCCCGCGGGGTCAGTCATTAAGTGTATTGTTTTACCTCCCAACTCAAAAGTAGAAAAAACTTGAAACAAATCGTTTGCTTTACGCCGGTTGATCATAAATTTGTCGCGGTCTCAAGTAGCACGACCTGATCACGTGCGAGTCGAAAGTTCATGTTGTTGTTTCCCTAGGGAGTTGCTGAGAGTTTTGTTCGCCCTTGAGAGTTAGTGAGTTTTGACCCACGGCACGTGACACGTTTTCCTCCAATCAGAAAACGTAATTGAGTGGAAGGTATAATAATACGTATTGTTCATCGGCCATGTCTCTGGACATCCAGCAATATAATTTTTTTTTCTGTGGCAGAATTTAAAATCAGCGGCGTAGCTCGTATAACAACCTTACTAATCATCTACTTTCAGTACAATTCATTGGCATTAAAACCGTGTTTTTTAACATTTGTTGAAACAAATCGTTGATCACATTTCTGAGCTAATGATGATTATTATAATTATCAGTTCCATCTATTCACCTTTGTTCTTTCCTGTTTTTTTCATATTCACCATTCAGCACAGTGGCCGCTGATCCCTTTACATCAAGGCTCTTTGACATTTATGAGAAAGTCTGGGAACAAGGAAACGCTCAAGTTAGTACCATCAGGCTCCCTACCCCCCCTCCCCGGCTCTTTCGGCTCCTCGGCCCGCCTAGCTCCTTGACGGCAAAGATCTTCCACTCACCATTCCACTAATAACGGGTTTCGGCGTTCCACTTACTGAGCGAAATGAAAACAAAAAAACATAAATTACTGACACTGAGCAATGAGCCAGTGAATTCAAACTGCATGTTAGCAGTTATCTTGACGTCATCAGGAACCCATCTGACGTCATTTATACTAAAGTTCACCTCATAATTTAGGGTTTAAGTTGAATCGTTTTGGCATGCAATTTTTTTTTTAAGTTTTCGAATCTGTTGATATCTTATGTCGAATTTTGCGAGACGTTCACCTTTTCCGATTTGCAAATATTTATTTCTTTCCTACCGTGAGACGATTTAGATCATTTGGCGTGTTTCTAGCTGTTTACTGGGCTGAGGTTTTCAGTCGCCCAAAAAAACGATGTGTTGTTTTATTTTTTTCTTTCAGTCAATCTCACTAGGAATTTTCCGGTCTGACTACTTGATTGAAGCCACATCCGAGTTACAAGATCAATGTTGCAGCTATAGCAGCATCAAACAAGTTGAAATGAACACTATAGCTCTTGGCGGAATCTCGTTTTCCTGTCTTGTTCCCGACATGCACAGGTAATTCATGTGTAAACTGTCAGCCAATCAAAGTTATTTTCTTAAATCCCTAACCCGGCCTAGACCTTGTTTACAGATTGTAACCATGCATGAAGACCTAATACATGATTTTAAACGTTTAAATTTTATTCTTTCTAACTTACTTGGTTTATATTGGGTTAGAAATGCTTTACTCTTGACACATTTTTCGTCCTTCACATTCCAGATATCTTTTACATTCAATGGGACGAGAGAACAAGGTACAGTGAGTATTTTTATTTTTATGTCGATCACATTCCTAGCGAGAAAAAGGCGTCAAAACGCATGTGTAAGTTTTAATGATTCTTAGGTTCCCTGCAGTTCTCTTTAGTTCATCAGCCCCGGTGCGAAGAGTATCACCCAAGACTTAACTCTCCCACTCTCGTGCACTGGGTTAAGTATCTTATATAAGTTAACGGTTTGTAACGTGTGCTTTGTCAAGGTGCCTCCAAATCCCGCATTAGATGAATCAGCTGATGCTCTTATTAGGGCGTGGGAACTATATGGATCAGACAGGTTAATGCAGTTTGTTATTGATGACTTGTTTGTTTGCTTCTTTGTTTGTTTGTTTGTTTGTTTATTTGTTTGTTTGTTTAGTGTGAGTGGCTAACGGTGTTGTAAACATTTTCTTTTTAGTGCTGTTATCATGTTCGTTGTTCAGCCTGACGAGGTTAATGTTTATGACCAAAGGCTGCTGGAATACCGTATTCACGAGAGGTAAACACTTCTATTCACTAAATAACTAACTGAGTTTCAAATTAGGATTAACAATTGCTTTTATATGTAATAACAAATCCAACCATTGTCAGATATAATATCTCCCCGGTTTTATCGAATAATATATCCTCACAAAAACTTTTGATAGAGTCACGGTTTTTGTTTCCCTAAAATTCTTGTTCCTGCAATGCCCGCAGGTAAGAACATGAGCTTCTAATCATTGGATTCTTATCTTGTCTATAAGTTTCTTTTTTTCTGTTACCTTTGTACGTTTCTCTGTATATTCAGGAACGATGGTGTAAAAGTGATCAGGCGGAGCCTTAACGACATTTCTAAAGACAGTAAAATGGGCAACGATAAATCTCTCTTTGTGTAAGTTTCTTTCTTAATTTTTTTCCTTTTAAAGCCAATGCACTCACAATTGCGGTCTATCAGCAATTATAGTTCACCGCTAAATTTTCTCCGATTCTTATTGGTTTAAATTGATCACGTGATGCGATAGTGATCGTCAGCGGAGAGACACTATCAGCCCATAGTGTCCGCCCGAGGAAAATACCCGGATGGATAGTACTCGTGTGTGAAGCGTGATAGAGTGTTCATGTCTCGGAGCTATCGGTCTGATAGTTGCCCCTTGGAAATTTTATGTTCTTAAAACTAGCATGTTTGCCCTCGAAGCTTCGTTTCCCGAGCAAATATTTGTTTTAAGAACATCAAATTTATGCGGGGCAACTACCAGCCGATAGTTCCTCCGTTTATAAACACTCTATTGTTTAAATAGTCGCCGATGACTGGGCCAATCAGATTCGTGGATTTACAACAGAACAGAACACGATAACGGTCTGCTGTGAGTCAACAGCTTTCAGCTATTTATCACGGCTGTTTTATTACGAGACTTTAAAAATAGACTTTGTCAAAAACTAACACAATCATTACGGCATAATGTCGAGAGGATCTGTTGAAGTGATAATTATCTGTTCTTTTCTTGGTGAACAGGAATGGAATTGAAGTTGCTGTAGCTTATTTCAGAGCAGGCTACACACCCAAAGACTACCCCACAGAAAACGTAAGTTGATTACAGCATGATAATACACAGTCCGTACAAGATAAGTTCTAAGGAAAGAAGTATAACAAAAACACTGGAACTTAGTCTAGAGGAAGCGACATTTTTTTTAAATTCAGTAATCTTCA
>JAHPZR010056046.1:2500-25000 GCA_019787425.1 Platygyra sinensis | reverse complement strand
TTAGAAGTTATTACGTAAAAGAGGTCACGTGACCTTCTGTCTTTCCATATATAGCCTTAAATAATTAAGGGGTTCATCCATTCAGGACAGAAATAGTTGCCTTAGAAAGTGGTTAAAAATTTCTTATGGTTAGTTTTTTGAGATAGCTCACTATCCTTGGCCCATCTTAGAATTCATCTTGAGCAGGCCTGTGACGTCACGAGTCACGTGACCACCACAAAGACACTTTAAGGAGTTTGAGGATACTAAGTTTTGTTTGTGGTAAGTTTTTGGCACCCCCTGGGATAAAAACAACGTTGCTTTAGACCAAAAACGGTTTTATCTTTCCAGTGGTCTGCACTGGATATGAGCCATGCCTTAACATGCTTGAGGAAGCTAAGATGCAAAACTATGAATAGAGAAATACGAAAACTTATATCAATCCTCGAAGAGAATACATCGATGAAGATGCCGGTTCACCTTCACATCACGTAGTTATGGAATGTTACTTTGTCAGAACAAACGAAAAAAGGTCTGTGAAATGAAATTGGTTCAATAGTTTTCAATGTCGACTCTTGCCATCCCTTGTATCATTAAGAATCTCAAGGTAAATCTGTACAACTGTCTTCGGGAAATTAATATTTACTGCGGTGTTTTAAATCCTCAACATGCCTGACTAACATTTCCAGTTGTGTCAGCTTTTTATGGAGCCAAGGCCCAGGTGTCTGGGAGACACCTTGCCTGATTTCAATTTGTTTATTTGCCAAGATAGGCACGCAAAGCGTGCTTGCACTGTTAGCTGATATATTTTGTTACTTTTTCGCGAATTACACTGGAGTATGTTCAGTATGCATTGTTCATGCATAGAAGTGTTTTAGGCGTGAATCCCTAAGGGGATAGTAGTAGGTTATTTGTACGTTATGCAAGAGCCACTCGAAGGCATCTCTTTCAACTTTGCTTTGCTGTTTTGCCGTCAGATACTGAACGAGCGAGCGTTCCCGCTTCGATCTCACAATCCTTCACTGAGGGAGATCCTGTTCATAAGACTTGCTTCACGAGCATTGGCTCGACCTTATACACTTCCAATACTTCAACTGGGAATTTTTCACTCATCTTCTTTTCTTTAAGTTTGATCAGAAGTCCACTGCATTCATACGCGATCTCGACGAGAAACAAGCTGCCACTTTGTCCCAACTCAAGCTATCTGCCATACATACAGTGAAGCTCTATCTCCTAATGGTCCATTCATTAGCAATAATTGTTTTCTTATCTTCTAATTAGCCTTTTTTCGGGTGTAGTCGTTTTGTGGACGTTCAGCCTTATCCCAGCGGACAAGTGTTTCAGCTGCGGCCAAATCCATCTTCCTGCCCAAGGCGTTTCAGAGGAACGGCTGCAGACCCTCCAGGCCGAGTAAAAATACTTGCTGCATTGAAGATACATGAGAGAAAATAAGTATATAAATTCAGTGAATTTAATCAAATGATTAGGAGGCTTTGACCAAGTTAAGCTTGTAGATAACTTTGTTGAATCATGTGATTCATTTAAGGTTTTTTCAAAGTTTTGAATCGACAAGTTACTCTAAGGGCTGAAAAATTTCAGTAGCTGTTCATTCACCCTTCGCGGAAATCTTGATATGTCGATTGTGTTCATCATTTTTGACGTTGACCTGGCAACCGCAAATTTTATGTATGTCTGGCAAAATGAATTCGACTTTTTCGACATAATGCTACATTTGTTTCAGTTTTTCAGTTTCCTGAATTCACCAATTTGAACTTTTCATAAGAATTCTGCATTTTGTATATATCTCCGTTCTTTTATACTTTTAAGAAAATGGTTAAATCCAAGACGACGGGTCAAATGAGGTCATTGACGTCATATGTTACAGTCTTAAATATGGTATTGTAATGTGGAACAAGCTCAGGGCTATCTAATCAATGTAAATTTATTTCGCCGAGCCTTAACAGAACGAAACCCCAAGGAGAGGATTCCATCCACCCACCCTTCCCGCTTGTATTACGATGGGGTTATGAGTTCAAGGGTTAACAATTGTACTAGCCCTGATATTTACGTTTACGGCAACCTTAACGGCTTAATGTAGCTTTTTACAAGCATCAAGGTGCTTCTAGTTTTATTCATGATACTATTTTTGATGGGTATTAGATTCTCCTTTTTTACACCCTACCCTCAGTTTTCTAATAACCGCTCAGCCATCCAGTGTAGTGATTTTGTACAGCAGCCAGTATTTCTGATCCTTCTGGTCACAGCTGCAGTGGTCGAGAACGAGTGTGCGCCTACTGTTGTTACCACTCTCGTCAGTTTCCATACAGTTAGAGTTCTGGAAGAAAAATGTTTGTGATCTCAGTTCCAGTGTTGTGCAGATATTGATTTCAGACCATCTTGTATTGTATAATCAGTTGTTAGCGCAGCTGGATGTGCTGCTTTTATTGCTATTGATGACATGCCTGTTTAGAACAAAAATTGATATTCTTTGTAGACGAATCAGATCGAGTTCTACGTCGGAACAGCTAGGTTGTTCAGCACTTTCCACAGAAAAACTAACATAGTGATTCTGGTAGTATGAAACAGTGTTCGCTTCAATTTTGCGGTTGATTAATTTCATACCCCAGAGCAAATAAAAGAAAATCGAGGCTGAGTGGATACCTCGTTCATTAAACAAGAAAGCTGATTATTTTAAGAAAGATTGTCGCTTGATGACTGCTCAGTTAAAGATTGTTATTTTCATGAAGTAAATTCTAATTGTGATCCCTGTTTAGTTGATTACTTTGCTACTTAAAAAGTACTGATAATCACAAAGTTCCGAGATTCTATTCGAAGATTCCCTAGCATTGGGTTGGGTGCGCAGAACCTGGTGGTTGGTGCCACGTGTTTCGTTAGGTTTAAAATGTCATCTGCCATGTATGTTTTTGTCGATACAGAGTAAATCTAGTTATTCTTTATTGGCCTTTAAGCTCCCTTTTGGCCCTTTTTGATACGTCGTAAGGTGGTTTCCAGATCGTTTGTTGCTGATTTTCTCTTCGTTGAGAACGGTAGAGCTCCATGGGGCAAATAATAGCTCAGTCTTTTATTGGCTAGAAGAGTTTTAGTTGTTTGAAGAGGCCAAGCTGTACAGTACAGTGTCCAGTAGAACCTGTCTATGGAGAAGTATTAGTTCTGTTGGGCCATGTCATCTTTATAAGGGACTGCCGTTTATCATGTGTTGATCATGGGTGATTACATACACTGTTTTAGGCTGTTGGGCCATGCATCTTTGTAAGGGACTGCCCATTTATCTTGATGTGCTGATTATGGGTGGTTACACTGTTTTAGGCCGTTGCGCCATGTCATTTTTGTACGGGACTGCCCGTTTATCATAGATAGATAGATAGATAGATAGATAGATAGATAGATAGATAGATAGATAGATAGATAGATAGAAGGTAGATAGATAGATAGATAGATAGATAGATAGATAGATAGGTAGGTAGATAGATAGGTAGATAGATAGGTAGGTAGATAGATAGATAGATAGATAGATAGATAGATAGATAGATAGATAGATAGATAGATAGATAGATAGATAGATAGATAGATAGATAGATAGATAGAAACTTTATTAAAGTGTCAAAAAACCACCTAGCCAGGGAAAAAGAAACCCTTACTAATTTGGGGATACCAATTAGGGAAAATTAAGAAACTAAAAACTATATAGTAATAGATAAAGTATCTACAGTTATCTAAGTACAGGATTTGTAGTAAAAATATACAGAAGTCAAGAGGAGCAGAAGCTACAGCCTACACAGCCGTCATCTAAAAGTTCACTTATATTGAGTTCGCGTATCTTGCCTTTGAACGACTTTAGGGTTGTCACGTCCCTGATACTCTTGGCTTGTATATTCAGTGTCATTCAGAAAATCGCGCCACAAGCCAAATCTGGAAAATTGTACTTCCAACTATGGTTTTTCCACGATTTGGAGGGAAAAACTGGCGGCGTTCTGAGCATGGGCATGCAAGTTATCCTGGACTCTTCTTTCGCCCGCCCGGGTTCAGTCCCTATATGGGGCGGGAAGAAAGGAGAGTTCAGGGACTGGACTAGCCCCTACGCTAATCTGATCTTCACTTAGCTGCATTATTCATGCATAACTGTTAGTTTTTGCGGTGCATTTGTCAGGATTTATTTATTGAAGAGCAAAACAGATGTTTATAGGGTTAGAGCCAATGTTTTGTTGGCAAAAACAGACTGTTTCTTGTCATACTTTACAGATACGTTTGTAACGCTAATTTAGACCTGCATTTTTCGTTACTGTTTTTTGCTCTTTGCAAGTTATTGTATTATTAAAGCTACTTCTACTTCTACTACTTCTACTGCATCAATAAACGAGATGCCCGCTCCTGATGCTGTGTTTGTGTATATTAAGATTTGTTACAAAATATTTTATAATCGTTTCAGGGTGATTAGAGTATTATAAACAATATTGGGATTGTAATTTACTAGTTCATCCAGAGTGCTTACTTTGACAATGCAATCGACATTGAAACTGGGAGTCGCCATCTTATTGTCTCCATAGTATCAATCTCAAGCTAAGTGAGTACTGAAGCATCGAGAAAAGAATAATGTTTCTTTTTTATCAACCTGGATGACAGTGAGCCCGGTTAGCTCAGTCGGTAGAGCATCAGACTTTTAATCTGAGGGTCATGGGTTCAAGTCCCATATCGGATGCGCTAACAGTTTTTTCACAATATTTCACATCTTCTCCTTTAGGGCTCGAAATAGTTTCCAGCAATTCGTTTCTATGGGTCGTTATAACGACTCTTTATCACTCAATGCTACAAACATGGTATCAAAAAAACTGCGCAAGCATTGGTGAACATGTTGTTGTCCTTTTCATAACATAATAGGTTACCATAGCAACAGTATGACCTGCTGACCTGCTAAACACACCCTTAATTACGGCTTTAGGGGCTTATAATTCAAAAACGGCATGGTGAATTTTTTTATATTATCAACATTTGACAAGCATGATTAGGCGCAACTTTTGGCAAAGTTTAAAAAAATTCTGTAGGTGGCGTTCAGAGCCACCTTAAATTTTCGAAAATTTAAGGTGGCTCAAAACGGCGCTCGTTGCAAAAAAGATATGTGAAGGATAATAACAGTTTTCACAGTTTTCCTCGAGCTACGCTCTTGGAAAACTGTTCGCTTCTCGGAACAGATAATGTCCGCGGACAAATATCCTAGCATCTTTTCGCGCCAAATGGAGGCTATTGTTTATTAAGTGTACACTAAAACAGTGGATAGCGTCGAAGACGCGCGCTGATTGGCTCGTCAAACTCCGAATATCCTGTACTACCGAGCAACTCGGGAAAAAATGGCTTCCCGGTTTCCATCCGTGACAAGTGAAGAAATCAACCAAATTAATTTTTTGTGGTGTTTATTATCTCACTGTTTTAGTACATACTAAAACAACTATTCACGGCTCGGTAAATATCCACCGCTAGCCGCCTCCACTTCGGTGAATAGTTGTTAATTATTATATGGCAGGGCAAATCCGAGCGTTCTGATTGGTTCTTTCTTGGTCAGGATTTCGCCATACGGACCTTTTCCATGGAAACAGTCATCTGCTGAGTATTTTTTGTTTTCGAAAGTCAGCAAATTTAAAACAAGCATGACCCGAGTGCCATAAAATAAACTACTTACTAACCTAGCTAGCTCGAGCCGCACTTGGGAATATTCGCCCTCGGTCGTTTTTGTACGGACCTCGGGCCAATATAATTATAAGGGAGCTTTAGCACGGGCGTTTTTGAGACGCGGACGGCAACCGGAAGAAAACATTTCGTGTGGATGGAAAGTAGTGTCTCCTAGATTTTTATACTACTCATTTCTAATGGAGAAAAGATACTTACCAATGTGAATGTGGTTGTGTGCGGGCAAGTTAAAAGTGAAAACAGCTCACTTCCGGTAGCCGTCCGCGTCTCAAAAACGCGCGTGCTTAAACTCCCTGTATGCCCGAGGTCGGGGCAGTACACGGGAATATTCCCCAGTGCGGCCCTCGCGCTCGGTTAGTAAATATATGTTATTGGCCGGCTGGGAGGTCCTAACTTACAAATAATTTCATGATTTTGAAAGAATGAAACCAATTGATGTTCAGTACGACAAAAGAAAACTATTGACGATAAAAGAAAAAATTCTCCCCGGCGGGGAATCGGACCCCTGTCTCCCGCGTGACAGGCAGGTAGTTTTCACGTGAATGTCGTAAATTAATTAGCATTTTTTTGGATAATAACGCTAAGCGATTAGCTTTAAAAAAACTCATGCAATCGTCACTTGATGGAAATATAACCTTCACCTTTCGCTTGAGATTTTACTTTTTCGTCTAACCTCTTTAACATTTTGCTTGCAATTAACCTTTCCAACTGCTCCATCTTTAATCTTGGTTTGTCTGTAGTCAGTCATAGTTCAGCTGGTCATCGCATTTCACCGGTATCGCGGAGGTCACGGGTTCGAATCCCGTGAAGTCCTGTCTTTTCGAATTGCTTACTGAGTAAATAGGAAACTTAACTGGGATGATCATTCTTCACTTTCAGTTAAGGGTTCGATAATTGCTCTGGGTAAAACTGCAATCTTTCGTTCACATCTTTTTCCATGAGAAAGATAGGTTATCGCGAGTCTGGTTTTTTTAGTCGTGGAGACAAAGTTCTGGTCAACAGAGGGAGGTTACCTGGTCAGGAACTAGCCTGCAAGCAGGTTCACTTGTTTGGGTAGGGTATCGCGGGAAAAAGTGGGGGAGCCGCAGCCGAGGGCTGACGATCGAAAAGAATGGGGCTCAGCCCGCGATACCCTACCCAAACAAGTGGGCCTGCTCGCAGGCTAGTCAGGAACAGACCATGGAACAAACTGGAAGTCAAAAGTCTACATGGAGAGGGTGCTTATGGCTCTCCGTCTTTGGTATAACTTGTTCCCTAGTACATCTTTTGTTTGATTGTTTTTATAAACAGGAGTCAACAAAGGCCAAATACAATTCAGAGCTTGCAGACTAGCTGAATACATCAGTAACTCCTGCACTAGTCCATATCGTTTGATTTCTATACCCGCTTCATGCTGTTTTATGCAGTATGGTCTACTTATTTCGTGAAACATGAGCGCCGTGTATTTGAGAGTTTTTTCCGTGTTTATTAGGCAGTAAGTTATACTTTTCCTGTTAAAAATATCAGTAATTTAACTGAACGAGTCTCGCAAGAAACAACGCGAACCTTGCAGTATCGATGTGGCAAGCCTTTCCAAAAAAAATTTTATTGATGAGTAGCCTTGAAGATTTTAAATCTTCTCGAGCTTATCTCTCGAGAAACTACTTACAGACTTATCGTTTATATAGAACTTAACCACGTAACATATTTTGTAAAAATTCTACAACTCCAATCTAAGTACAAAGATCAGCAATTCTCAACGTGTTACTACCTTAAGTTGCTAAAAGCAACTTTTGTAACTAATAACAGTGTCCCTTACTTTAAACAAGCAAGCTACTGATTTACTTGACTAGTCTGCTAACATTGCCCAACAAATGATTACAGTCAAGTGCTATCCTATAACTGCTACTTAGTAATGTAAAGAAGTTAAATAACTTGTTAATAAACATGTTTGCTGTGTTGTTGCTGTTGCTTTTTGCATGACAACATTTCAATGAAGGAGCAATCCTCTGTTCACAAGCCCTTTCAGATAAACTGGCCGCCTTTCTGAGTTGCTATTTTAGATTTCCAAGAGGCTCTAATTTCTTTAAAGTGGACTTCACAGATGTGAGAAAATATAAAACGCAAATATCCGCATCGGAAAAGCTTACAAAAAATTTCATACAGAAATTGGATGTCTTTTCCACAATAAAACAATGTATTCTACCAAATGTTTACCGGTATCCCTTCTTAAATGGCAGCCAGAATGCGTGGAAAGGATTCTTGCCAGTTTATACGTATTTATACAGTTTGTTCTCATTACTGCCCTGAAAAGAAATGCTCTTGCTTTGGTTATGGAATGGAGTAAGCGACGATAACAATTAAGGCACTATCGTTCTTTTTAACACTAAGGAACAAAGATGATTCATTCATTAACTGTTATGTAACTACGTGGCTTCAAAATGTTAAGCAAAGTTTTCAAAGCCTACCCCTGATGCCCAGACAGCCTGATTGTCAAATACAAAAGCAATGTAAAATGTGAGAAACGAAAACAAAATGTACTCAGACTTACTTCTTCACATGAAAGATTGAAAACGTTGTTAAGCCAGAAAGAATAGAGCAATGGAATAAGAACTATTTATAGGGGACTCAAATTTGGTCAAGATCAAGAACACGAGGGCAGATATTCAACCTTGTCCATTTGCAATCTATCAAGCATCTTAATTAAGCTGCAGTCTATTCTAACCTCTGCTTGATGACATTCTCCTCAGCTGCACTCAACAGTAAGCAACTAAGCTCAGTGTAAGTGACTAGTATTCAACTGGCCTTGTTTTGTTTTGGCTATGAACCCCAATATCAGCATATTCTTTCGTGTGCAGATGGCCTATCAACACTCATTTATTACAGTGAGAAAGGGAAAAGAAAGAAAGAAACTACAAAAACTACATTTTCAAAGGTAAAAAAAATTAAAAAACAGAGAGAAAAAAAGACAGACAAAAGTAGAGAATTATCTTTAAGTGCTGCATAACGAGACACAGTTAGCTGGCACACGTGCGCATTAGGTACCACTTCAAAGCTAATTTGCATATAACGGAGACGCGATAAATATGGTTTTCAACAGGACAACTCGGATTAATAATCTTAATGATTCTTATAATCTTTTAATAGATTATTATAATCCGGTAATAGATTATTATAATCTATTACTGAGGTTTTAGCCGTGCCTTAATCAATTAGGATTAATATTAATTTAAGATTAATATTAATCCTAATTGATTAATATTAATATTAATCTGACAACTATTAATCCTATGTAGCATTAACATTATTTTTACCTTTGATTAATCTTTGTCCAAAGCTTCCAAAGACATTGTTTGACATTATTTAAGATCTTAGGCGTCCTTATCACTATCTTATGCATTCGTGGACCGTTTTACTTGGATCTAAGCATAACGTATACATTTATATATTTTACTAAGGGCATCTCCTGAGAAATTCAGATGCATCGTTGCTATCGCGATATACGAACCTCGAAACAGCGTGTCTTTGCGATTGTCGCTATTCCTACGCAGCTGGTAGTTAATCCCTTTCTTAAGGTCCCCTCTTTTGTAAAAGCACATGCCCACGGCACAGATTTGCTGACCTAAAGGCGCTTGCTCCTTTTCATTTTTTTCTGGGGTCAATATCGTGGTATCTACCAGCTCTAGCATACGCAAGTGATCGTCATATGACTGATGTGATCTGTGTTATGTCCCGTCAGTCCCTTGTCTGTCCTATAGATCTGTTATATCCGAACATTCACGGGAATTTTACCTGGATTATAATAGAGATTAATATTAATCCGGATGATATTATTAATAATAATCTAATCCTTCCATTTTTTGCCGTGCCTTAATCTAACTGGATTATAATAATCTATTACTGGATTATAATAATCTATTACCGGATTATAATAATCGTATTATAATCTATTACTATTATAATCCACGGATTAATATTAATCTGAGTTGTCCTGCTTTAACCTGATATGACAAAAATAATATCATAGGATGGGAAAAGCACACTCAAACAGGTTTTCCTGTAAACGATTGAAAATTAAACAAAACACTGCAGAAATTAAACTGGATTTCTAGATGAACTCTGATTTCAGGTTGGGGTGAACTTTTTTCAAAGTGAAAAAACTGGTGTCCAGTTCAGCATGCTCCCAAAGCTGACTGCGTCTCTCTTATACCTTTATGCATGCATACACCTACAATGTAGCCCACACTCAAGAGTTGGTGTTTAGGCAGCCAAATGGCTTCTACAACAGTCAGCAAACCATTCTTTCGAGGTTCGTAGCCAGTATATCGCGATAGCAACGATGCATCTGAATTTCTCAGGAGATGCCCTTAATAAAATATATAAATGTATACGTTATGCTTAGATCCAAGTAAAACGGTCCACGAATGCATAAGATAGTGATAAGGACGCCTAAGATCTTAAATAATGTCAAACAATGTCTTTGGAAGCTTTGGACAAAGATTAATCAAAGGTAAAAATAATGTTAATGCTACATAGGATTAATAGTTGTCAGATTAATATTAATATTAATCAATTAGGATTAATATTAATCTTAAATTAATATTAATCCTAATTGATTAAGGCACGGCTAAAACCTCAGTAATAGATTATAATAATCTATTACCGGATTATAATAATCTATTAAAAGATTATAAGAATCATTAAGATTATTAATCCGAGTTGTCCTGTTGAAAACCATATTTATCGCGTCTCCGTTATATGCAAATTAGCTTTGAAGTGGTACCTAATGCGCACGTGTGCCAGCTAACTGTGTCTCGTTATGCAGCACTTAAAGATAATTCTCTACTTTTGTCTGTCTTTTTTTCTCTCTGTTTTTTAATTTTTTTTACCTTTGAAAATGTAGTTTTTGTAGTTTCTTTCTTTCTTTTCCCTTTCTCACTGTAATAAATGAGTGTTGATAGGCCATCTGCACACGAAAGAATATGCTGATATTGGGGTTCATAGCCAAAACAAAACAAGGCCAGTTGAATACTAGTCACTTACACCGAGCTTAGTTGCTTACTGTTGAGTGCAGCTGAGGAGAATGTCATCAAGCAGAGGTTAGAATAGACTGCAGCTTAATTAAGATGCTTGATAGATTGCAAATGGACAAGGTTGAATATCTGCCCTCGTGTTCTTGATCTTGACCAAATTTGAGTCCCCTATAAATAGTTCTTATTCCATTGCTCTATTCTTTCTGGCTTAACAACGTTTTCAATCTTTCATGTGAAGAAGTAAGTCTGAGTACATTTTGTTTTCGTTTCTCACATTTTACATTGCTTTGGATTTGACAATCAGGCTGTCTGGGCATCAGGGGTAGGCTTTGAAAACTTTGCTTAACATTTTGAAGCCACGTAGTTACATAACAGTTAATGAATGAATCATCTTTGTTCCTTAGTGTTAAAAAGAACTATAGTGCCTTAATTGTTATCGTCGCTTACTCCATTCCATAACCAAAGCACGAGCATTTCTTTTCAGGGCAGTAATGAGAACAAACTGTATAAATACGTATAACCTGACAAGAATCCTTTCCACGCCTCTGGCTGCCATTCAAGAAGGGATACCGGTAAACAGTTGGTAGAATACATTGTTTTATTGTGCGAAAAGGCATCCAATTTCTGTATGAAATTTTTTGTAAGCTTTTCCGATGCGGATATCTGCGTTTTATATTTTCTCACATCTGTGAAGTCCACTTTAAAGAAATTGGAGCCTCTTGGAAATCTAAAATAGCAACTCAGAAAGGCGGCCAGTTTATCTGAAAGGGCTTGTGAACAGAGGATTGCTCCTTCATTGAAATGTTGTCATGCAAAAAGCAACAGCAACAACACAGCAAACATGTTTATTAACAAGTTATTTAGCTTCTTTACATTACTAAGTAGCAGTTATAGGATAGCACTTGACTGTAATCATATGTTGGGCAATGTTAGGAGACTACTCAAGTAAATCAGTAGCTTGCTTGTTTAAACTAAGGGACACTGTTATTAGTTACAAAAGTTGCTTTTAGCAACTTAAGGTAGTAACACGTTGAGAATTGCTGATCTTTGTACTTAGATTGGAGTTGTAGAATTTTACAAAATATGGTACGTGGTTAAGTTCTATATAAACGATAAGTCTGTAAGTAGTTTCTCGAGAGATAAGCTCGAGAAGATTTAAAATCTTTAAGGCTACTCATCAATAAAGTTTTTTTTTTGGAAAGGCTTGCCACATCGATACTGCAAGGTTCGCGTTGTTTCTTGCGAGACTCGTTCAGTTAAATTACTGTTATTTTTGACAGGAAAAGTATAACTTACTGCCTAATGAACACGGAAAAAACTCTCATCAATACACGGCGCTCATGCTTCACGGAATAAGTAGACCATACTGCATAAAACAGCATGAAGCGGGTATAAAAATCAAACGATATGGACTAGTGCAGGAGTTACTGATGTATTCAGCTAGTCTGCAAGCTCTGAATTGTATTTGGCCTTTGTTGACTCCTGGTTATGAAACAATCAAACAAAAGATGTACTAAAGAACAAGTTATACCAAAGACGGAGAGCCATAAGCACCCTCTCGATGTAGACTTTTGACTTCCAGTTTGTTCCATGGTCTGTTCCTGCCTAGCCTGCGAGCAGGCCCACTTGTTTGGGTAGGGTATCGCGGGCTGAGCCCCATTCTTTTCGATCGTCAGCCCTCGGCTGCGGCTCCCCCACTTTTCCGCGCGATACCCTACCCAAACAAGTGCACCTGCTTGCAGGCTAGTTCCTGACCAGGTAACCTCCCACTGCTTCCTGAGACCAGTCCCTGGTATCTGTCCCTTAGTGTATGCCGGCCTTTATGGTCACACATGAATGTATCAAATCCTCTTGTTGTGCATTTATTATCAAACAGAAAAACAACATTTTCATCACTTGCACAGTGTTTGTGTAGTGTATGCCGGCCTTTATGGTCGCACATGAATGTATCACAAATGCTCTTGTTGTGTATGTATACTCAAACAGGTATTTTAGGTCAGGCAAATTTGAGGTAAAGTCCCTGGGGGTCCGGGCATAAAATCATCGCAAAGCTGCAGTAATTCCCCCGCTATTGCCCGACAAAGTCCCCGCATGTCGCGGGGGTGGGGGGGGCGGAGGAAACAAATGACTAGTGCATAACGGAGCGTGTTTCGCTGGAGTGATCGACCATGTTAACTATGGATTAACTAAAGCATTCAGGTACGTGAGTTTGATCGTTTATACTGCTTTCCAAATCCCGTAAGAGTTGCTGGTGGAACAGAAATTTATTTACAACATTCACAAAGAACGTCGTCGTTCAAAAACATGACATTTTACTGCAATGAAGAGACACAAAACGCTTATTCATTTAAGCATGCATTGAACTGTCAATAAATGCTCAATTTACTGGCAAAAGCGCTTAGCGGTCCAGAGTTGAACGAAAACAAGATGGTCTGAGTTGATGTCATTCAGTCATAATTTCCCACGGCAGTGTAGTGAAAAATTCCATGAAGAATTTTACTTTGAGGGAGGCATTGATCGATGCATTGAACAATGCCTTGCTAGGTGTTAATGTGTCGGCCTTTCGTCCATTTGGCCGAGGTAAAATTTAAACCTAGGTTTTCGTTCGTGAACCGCGCGGGTTTCGTTCGTGAACCGCACGGTTTCGTCTCGTTCCTCCCGCGTGCACTTCGCGCGTTCTGCCCTTGCGGTTCACGCGTCCCGATGTACATATGACCGCTGGCGGTACTGTAGCTCTCGGTAATGAAAATGGGAAATCAGTGCAATATTTGTTAAAATGTCTGCAGCATGCAATCTTTTGGTTTCACTTGCCAATTTCCATGATTTGAGTAGTATTAATGATTATTTTAAGACAAGTTCATATGATCTAGTTTTTTTTTATCTTTTTCCTCTCTTACTGTTCATTATTCCTTGTCATACATGTGTGGTGCTTGTGCATTCAAGACTACGTCAGAAAGCTGTTGGTTCATATGAAAATGAGTATCTGAAGTGCACTCTCACAATTTTTAGTGCAGAGTGTACTATTGCAAATTTAATGTCAAACACAGGGAGTGCTTGCGCGATCACCCGAGCCAGAGGCTCATGATAAAGTGCTTGACAATCATCCAGATCGAATTGGAATTTGGAAATGTTGGTTTTTGAGGAGAGGGGAAAACCGGAGTACCCGGAGAAAAACCTCTCGGAGCAAGGAAGAGAACCAACAACAAACTCAACCCACATATAGAGTGTACTATTGGGATGGTTTGGGGGTTGACGGCGCTAAAGCACTACATGTATGGCAATAAGGTGTAAACTTTAATGTTGTTTAATTAATTCATTCATTCTAATTAATTAGTTAACCTTGTTTTGAGGGGATGGGGTAGGTACCTTTGATTGCTACGTAAAACGTAGTACACTTACATTACATGTACTTTTGAGATAACATCACAAAACTATATATGGTTCCAATATTCTCTTGTTATCCTAGTGGTACTATTCTCTTAAGAACAAAAGCAATTTGCTCGAAGCACATGTGCAGATTGATTAGCATTAGTGTTAACTATATGTTAGGTAAAAGATACAATTCATGTACTCAATTATACTCGAACGTGAAGTGCTTTTCCTTATGGTAGAACACAACATGTAAGACACATGCGCTCTAGTGTTGTCAGCATGATACAATCCGTTCTCGAGTTCAGATTCATGCGTGCGATACCACACTCTCATCTTAACGGGCGATAGCAGTTATATTTCAGTTAATAATCATAGGCATCATATTCAGTTCCCCCTTTTAATGCAAAGAACACTTTTGTGACAGCGTAAATTTTGGAATCATCTCTAGCTCGGTTCAAAAACGTCGTGTGCTGTTTTCAAACTACTTCGTGTTTGCTAAGCTCTAAAGAGGGAAGCGAATGGATCTCCTCAGCCGCTTGTTTATTTTCTCCCCTATGAAAGAGGACAAGAAGTTCACAAAAGTATTCACCCGAAACATTTCCGAGTTAGCGACATTAAAATTAGTAATGTCGTGACGGGAGAAACTTCTCAAATATTGCTGCAGACACTGTGGCACCTACGGAAACCGCAAATAAATTTAGTCAGTCTTTGAGCGGACTGCACACCGATGTAGGATATAATTATCGGTCAAGTCGAAACCCTTCTCGGTTGTATTAATTAATTAATATCATTGTGTATTTTGAACTGGTTTATTGTTAACACCAACAGTGGCAACCTAATAAGAACGTGCTATTCCGAGCCACGACGTGACTATTTGATAATTAAATTAGTAATTGTTTATCGATGATATGAAAATTTGCCTCTTGAATGAAACAAAATCATTCCTCTTGCATTTTTTCATACGTTAATAACATTATTTCATTTTGCTCCGCAAGAAATTATCGAGCGCCGACGAAAACAGATGTCGAAGTTAAAGGAAGCAAAAAGAAATGGTATGAAAGTATCTTTTAGTAAAGCAGAACCGGACAAACTCTATATCAACGGTAAATTCGTTCCAGCGTAATATTCTGTTTGGTAAAGCTATGCGCTTTCAGTTCATTCCTCTTTTCGAGAGATTAGGGTTAGTTCCATAAAAATTATCATTATTTTCTTCTGTGATTTGATATCGATTTGGCGGGCAGAAAGTTCAATAAATTTCATATACGGCTAACAAGTTAAGGAGAGAGCTCTGAATGTTAGATGGAGTTTGATTTGTTCCATCTTTCATTCTTATTAGAGATATATGGATTATGTGTTTATTTGTTCATGTGTGTTCTTTTGTTGTAAATTATTCAGTTTTATTTCAGTGGGAAGTTTGTTTGTAGCAATCGCACTTTTGAGCTTTAAGCAAAGAAATTTCTCGTTTGCATTAAACTCAAAACAATCAGGAACAAAGTTATTATGGTTGTTCAAAAAAAAAAAAAAAGTGCTGACATTGATGTGAGGGGCCTCCCTCGAATATACGCGCCCTATATGCCCGAGGTCGGGGCAGTACGCGGGAATATTCCCCAGTACGCCCCTCGCGCTCGGTTAGTAAATATATGTTATTGGCCGGCTGGGAGGTCTTAACTTACAAATAATTTCATAATTTTGAAAGAATGAAACCAATTGATGTTCAGTACGACAAAAGAAAACTATTGACGATAAAAGAAAAAATTCTCCCCGGCGGGGAATCGGACCCCTGTCTCCCGCGTGATAGGCAGGTAGTTTTCACGTGAATGTCGTAAATTAATTCGCATTTTTTTGGATAACGCTAAGCGATTAGCTTTAAAAAAACTCATGCAATCGTCACTTGATGGAGATATGACCTTCACCTTTCGCTTGAGATTTTACTTTTCCGTTTAACCTCTTTAACATTTTGCTTGCAATTAACCTTTCCAACTGCTCCATCTTTAATCTTGGTTTGTCTGTAGTCAGTCATAGCTCAGTTGGGCATCGCATTGCACCGGTATCGCGGAGGTCACGGGTTCGAATCCCGTTGAAGTCTTGTCTTTTGGAATTGCTTACTGAGTAAATTGGAAACTTAACTGGGATGATCATTCTTCACTTTCAGTTAAAGGTTTGATAATTGCTCTGGGTAAAACTGCAATCTTTCGTTCACATCTTTTTCCATGAGAAAGATAGGTTATCGTGAGTCTGGTTTTTTTAGTCGTGGAGACAAAGTTCTGGTCAACAGAGGGAGGTTACCTGGTCAGGAACTAGCCTGCAAGCAGGTGCACTTGTTTGGGTAGGGTATCGCGCGGAAAAGTGGGGGAGCCGCAGCCGAGGGCTGACGATCGAAAAGAATGGGGCTCAGCCCGCGATACCCTACCCAAACAAGTGGGCCTGCTCGCAGGCTAGGCAGGAACAGACCATGGAACAAACTGGAAGTCAAAAGTCTACATCGAGAGGGTGCTTATGGCTCTCCGTCTTTGGTATAACTTGTTCTTTAGTACATCTTTTGTTTGATTGTTTCATAACCAGGAGTCAACAAAGGCCAAATACAATTCAGAGCTTGCAGACTAGCTGAATACATCAGTAACTCCTGCACTAGTCCATATCGTTTGATTTTTATACCCGCTTCATGCTGTTTTATGCAGTATGGTCTACTTATTCCGTGAAGCATGAGCGCCGTGTATTGATGAGAGTTTTTTCCGTGTTCATTAGGCAGTAAGTTATACTTTTCCTGTCAAAAATAACAGTAATTTAACTGAACGAGTCTCGCAAGAAACAACGCGAACCTTGCAGTATCGATGTGGCAAGCCTTTCCAAAAAAAAACTTTATTGATGAGTAGCCTTAAAGATTTTAAATCTTCTCGAGCTTATCTCTCGAGAAACTACTTACAGACTTATCGTTTATATAGAACTTAACCACGTACCATATTTTGTAAAATTCTACAACTCCAATCTAAGTACAAAGATCAGCAATTCTCAACGTGTTACTACCTTAAGTTGCTAAAAGCAACTTTTGTAACTAATAACAGTGTCCCTTAGTTTAAACAAGCAAGCTACTGATTTACTTGAGTAGTCTCCTAACATTGCCCAACATATGATTACAGTCAAGTGCTATCCTATAACTGCTACTTAGTAATGTAAAGAAGCTAAATAACTTGTTAATAAACATGTTTGCTGTGTTGTTGCTGTTGCTTTTTGCATGACAACATTTCAATGAAGGAGCAATCCTCTGTTCACAAGCCCTTTCAGATAAACTGGCCGCCTTTCTGAGTTGCTATTTTAGATTTCCAAGAGGCTCCAATTTCTTTAAAGTGGACTTCACAGATGTGAGAAAATATAAAACGCAGATATCCGCATCGGAAAAGCTTACAAAAAATTTCATACAGAAATTGGATGCCTTTTCGCACAATAAAACAATGTATTCTACCAACTGTTTACCGGTATCCCTTCTTGAATGGCAGCCAGAGGCGTGGAAAGGATTCTTGTCAGGTTATACGTATTTATACAGTTTGTTCTCATTACTGCCCTGAAAAGAAATGCTCGTGCTTTGGTTATGGAATGGAGTAAGCGACGATAACAATTAAGGCACTATAGTTCTTTTTAACACTAAGGAACAAAGATGATTCATTCATTAACTGTTATGTAACTACGTGGCTTCAAAATGTTAAGCAAAGTTTTCAAAGCCTACCCCTGATGCCCAGACAGCCTGATTGTCAAATCCAAAGCAATGTAAAATGTGAGAAACGAAAACAAAATGTACTCAGACTTACTTCTTCACATGAAAGATTGAAAACGTTGTTAAGCCAGAAAGAATAGAGCAATGGAATAAGAACTATTTATAGGGGACTCAAATTTGGTCAAGATCAAGAACACGAGGGCAGATATTCAACCTTGTCCATTTGCAATCTATCAAGCATCTTAATTAAGCTGCAGTCTATTCTAACCTCTGCTTGATGACATTCTCCTCAGCTGCACTCAACAGTAAGCAACTAAGCTCGGTGTAAGTGACTAGTATTCAACTGGCCTTGTTTTGTTTTGGCTATGAACCCCAATATCAGCATATTCTTTCGTGTGCAGATGGCCTATCAACACTCATTTATTACAGTGAGAAAGGGAAAAGAAAGAAAGAAACTACAAAAACTACATTTTCAAAGGTAAAAAAAATTAAAAAACAGAGAGAAAAAAAGACAGACAAAAGTAGAGAATTATCTTTAAGTGCTGCATAACGAGACACAGTTAGCTGGCACACGTGCGCATTAGGTACCACTTCAAAGCTAATTTGCATATAACGGAGACGCGATAAATATGGTTTTCAACAGGACAACTCGGATTAATAATCTTAATGATTCTTATAATCTTTTAATAGATTATTATAATCCGGTAATAGATTATTATAATCTATTACTGAGGTTTTAGCCGTGCCTTAATCAATTAGGATTAATATTAATTTAAGATTAATATTAATCCTAATTGATTAATATTAATATTAATCTGACAACTATTAATCCTATGTAGCATTAACATTATTTTTACCTTTGATTAATCTTTGTCCAAAGCTTCCAAAGACATTGTTTGACATTATTTAAGATCTTAGGCGTCCTTATCACTATCTTATGCATTCGTGGACCGTTTTACTTGGATCTAAGCATAACGTATACATTTATATATTTTATTAAGGGCATCTCCTGAGAAATTCAGATGCATCGTTGCTATCGCGATATACGAACCTCGAAACAGCGTGTCTTTGCGATTGTCGCTATTCCTACGCAGCTGGTAGTTAATCCCTTTCTTAAGGTCCCCTCTTTTGTAAAAGCACATGCCCACGGCACAGATTTGCTGACCTAAAGGCGCTTGCTCCTTTTCATTTTTTTCTAGGGTCAATATCATGGTATCTACCAGCTCTAGCATACGCAAGTGATCGTCATATGACTGATGTGATCTGTGTTATGTCCCGTCAGTCCCTTGTCTGTCCTATAGATCTGTTATATCCGAACATTCACGGGAATTTTACCTGGATTATAATAGAGATTAATATTAATCCGGATGATATTATTAATAATAATCTAATCCTTCCAATTTTTTGCCGTGCCTTAATCTAACTGGATTATAATAATCTATTACTGGATTATAATAATCTATTACCGGATTATAATAATCGTATTATAATCTATTACTATTATAATCCACGGATTAATATTAATCTGAGTTGTCCTGCTTTAACCTGATATGACAAAAATAATATCATAGGATGAGCAAAAGCACACTCAAACAGGTTTTCCTGTAAACGATTGAAAATTAAACAAAACACTGCAGAAATTAAACTGGATTTCTAGATGAACTCTGATTTCAGGTTGGGGTGAACTTTTTTCAAAGTGAAAAAACTGGTGTCCAGTTCAGCATGCTCCCAAAGCTGACTGCGTCTCTCTTATACCTTTATGCATGCATACACCTACAATGTAGCCCACACTCAAGAGTTGGTGTTTAGGCAGCCAAATGGCTTCTACAACAGTCAGCAAACCATTCATTTAGTTTGTAATCAAAAGCTACAATTACAGGTTTTTGTAAAGTACTTAAACTACAGTTACAAAACATCACTTCCAGCCCCTGAGTTCCTCTAAATCAGCCGAGACAGTGAACTGTCACCTTCCAACTCGCGGTAAATCTTGCGCTGTCGGCAATAAAGCACTGTCATCACAATGGTTGTAATGAGAAAGAAGACAGCAAAACCTGTGGCCACCCACTTGCCGCGGTCAGTACCATGCCCTGAAACACAAACAGTGCCACCATCATGTTTTTCAAACTACATGTATTGCTTATATAAAAGAATTTCAACAAATTTCAGCTTGGACTATTTTACATATTACATACGACTATTTTACATATATTGTCAAAAATGCATTATCACTAGAGGTCGGGGCTGGGTTGCTCGAAAGGCAGCTGACGCTAACCCAGGATTAAAAGTTCACCGGGGTACCAATTTTTACATGTATGTGGCTAAATGTAATTTAGGTGAAGTTAAACTTGAGTGAGTTGGCCTGCGTCGTCATCTATTGCAGTACGTGACATGCAGGGCGGCCCTTTGGGGAGTTGTAGGGCCTCTTTGGGCGTTTGTAGCTAGTGTTGCTTTTCCACTACTTAAGTTTTGTGTAGTTTGGCATTGCTCAAGCTCAAAACTGAAGGACAAACAATCCTGAGTTAGCTTAATCGGGCTTTCAACAACCCGGCCCAGTACAGTAAAGTTAAGTTATGCCGGCACATGTACAACTGTAACTATATGCATCCAAAGTTGTTATGTCCTCTTTAGAATAAACTAGTGAGACAATCTCAGATAGTGCAGAGTGTTGCGCACGACTGTCAGTACGTTTTGAGTCATCTGCTGCCTGTATGCAACGTCTTGGTTCAAGGCCCAAAAATAACTTACAATTACTGTTTGTCAAGACGGTTTTAAATTTTACTGTGGTGTTTTACGTTGAATTTCGTTCATGTTAAATTCATTAATACGTTGAACTAGCAAACGTGATAATTTTATTTTTTTTTCAACGCCAACATTTGTAACTTGATACTTTTGTTTTCTTCGCAAAGTTTGTAACATGATACCCTTGTTTTCTCAAAAACATACAAAGGAAGATTTGCTCGCTTTTTTCTTGCTGGAGCAAAATGAAATAATGTTATTAACTTATGAAAAAATGCAAGAGGAATGATTTTGTTTCATTCAAGAGGCAAATTTTCATATCATCGATAAACAATTACTAATTTAATTATCAAATAGTCACGTCGTGGCTCGGAATAGCACGTTCTTATTAGGTTGCCACTGTTGGTGTTAACAATAAACCAGTTCAAAATACACAATGATATTAATTAATACAACCGAGAAGGGTTTCGACTTGACCGATAATTATATCCTACATCGGTGTGCAGTCCGCTCAAAGACTGACTAAATTTATTTGCGGTTTCCGTAGGTGCCACAGTGTCTGCAGCAATATTTGAGAAGTTTCTCCCGTCACGACATTACTAATTTTAATGTCGCTAACTCGGAAATGTTTCGGGTGAATACTTTTGTGAACTTCTTGTCCTCTTTCATAGGGGAGAAAATAAACAAGCGGCTGTGTAGATCCATTCGCTTCCCTCTTTAGAGCTTAGCAAACACGAAGTAGTTTGAAAACAGCACACGACGTTTTTGAACCGAGCTAGGCCGGGATGATTCCAAAAGTTACGCTGTCACAAAAGTGTTCTTTGCATTAAAAGGGGGAACTGAATATGATGCCTATGATTATTAACTGAAATATAACTGCTATCGCCCGTTAAGATGAGAGTGTGGTATCGCACGCATGAATCTGAACTCGAGAACGGATTGTATCATGCTGACAACACTAGAGCGCATGTGTCTTACATGTTGTGTTCTACCATAAGGAAAAGCACTTCACGTTCGAGTATAATTGAGTACATGAATTGTATCGTTTACCTAACATATAGTTAACACTAATGCTAATCAATCTGCACATGCGCTTCGAGCAAATTGCTTTTGTTCTTAAGAGAATAGTACCACTAGGATAACAAGAGAATATTGGAACCATATATAGTTTTGTGATGTTATCTCAAAAGTACATGTAATGTAAGTGTACTACGTTTTACGTAGCAATCAAAGGTACCTACCCCATCCCCTCAAAACAAGGTTAACTAATTAATTAGAATGAATTAATTAATTAAACAACATTAAAGTTTACACCTTATTGCCATACATGTAGTGCTTTAGCGCCGTCAACCCCCAAACCATCCCAATAGTACACTCTATATGTGGGTTGAGTTTGTTGTTGGTTCTCTTCCTTGCTCCGAGAGGTTTTTCTCCGGGTACTCCGGTTTTCCCCTCTCCTCAAAAACCAACATTTCCAAATTCCAATTCGATCTGGATGATTGTCAAGCACTTTATCATGAGCCTCTGGCTCGGGTGATCGCGCAAGCACTCCCTGTGTTTGACATTAAATTTGCAATAGTACACTCTGCACTAAAAATTGTGAGAGTGCACTTCAGATACTCATTTTCATATGAACCAACAGCTTTCTGACGTAGTCTTGAATGCACAAGCACCACACATGTATGACAAGGAATAATGAACAGTAAGAGAGGAAAAAGATAAAAAAAAAAACTAGATCATATGAACTTGTCTTAAAATAATCATTAATACTGCTCAAATCATGGAAATTGGCAAGTGAAACCAAAAGATTGCATGCTGCAGACATTTTAACAAATATTGCACTGATTTCCCATTTTCATTACCGAGAGCTACAGTACCGCCTGCGGTCATATGTACATCGGGACGCGTGAACCGCAAGGGCAGAACGCGCGAAGTGCACGCGGGAGGAACGAGACGAAACCGTGCGGTTCACGAACGAAACCCGCGCGGTTC